>VDFB02145634.1:0-23870 GCA_007258455.2 Sequoia sempervirens | reverse complement strand
GCAAATATGAGAAACTAAAACTGCAATATCTTTCAACACACGAATAGAAAATGAAAACCATAAATTAGGAATTTCATTATGACGAAAAGGGTATCCAAAAAATGTAAAAAATATCTAAAAAACTGAAAAACTTAAAATTTAACTATTTTTGGGTGATGCAAGCATTGCCTCTACACCATTGAGTTCTACATCGCATTATTATTATACCTAATTGTTCAATAAGTTTACATTTTCAAAAAGATTGTAAAATATTTTATGTTTCATTCACTTGTATGAATGTAATATTTTTGTATTCGTGTAATCTTGTAAAGTTGTTTCATTTGTATAACTGAATGTAACATAGAAGGTTTAATAAAAATGTACCATTCATTTTAAAATATAAATGGCTCTTCCTGATTGAGCCTGTAGGTGAAAATCTGGTAACACATAGCCAGTCAAGAAATTTCAAGTCAAAATCTTTGTTTGTATGTCATTGCACAATATTCATATTATTCCTGATTGCGTTGAGCTACACAATGCATAGACAAATTGAATTTTCAGCCATCTATTTTCAACTTGGCACCAAGTTTGGGTCTTGTAGACTTAGCTTTCAAGTTCATGGCATTCATCTTTTGAAAATCTAAGGGATCTACAATTAGAAAACATTACTGGGTAGCTTTAAATAAACTTTTCTCAAGTTTGTGACCTGTGCCCACCAGATAACTTACATTCATATTTACATGGCATCCTTCATCTCCCGAGCAAGCTCATACAAGCCTGACCAATCCTAGAGTGGTCTTAAGGACCAATAAAAATTGCTCCAAGAACACCATGTGTCCAATGTTGTTCACATCCAAGACTGACTGTAATTGACTACAGATAAAACAATTTAATCTAGGCATGCAATGTTGACATCACTGGTCTTGAAAAAACCATTCAATTGGAGAGGGGCCCATAGTGGAGCAAGGTCTAATAGTGGGGTAGAATTAGTCTTGAAGCACCTTAATATCCAATGTCAAAGCACTTTTTATCCATAAAGTACACAAACTGGTAAATCATGTGATGCCACATCAGCGCACCAATAAAACATGACTTAGTGCACCATTATCGGTCTCACTCTTTTTTTGGGCCTTTTTTGGATACCTAAACAAAAAGCATGTTGATGTGGCATCATATTGATGATGTGGCCCTAAAACGAAATATAGAAGCACATGAGTTGCCAAATAAACTATTGTACAAAATTGGGAGTGAATTAAAATTTCCTCATAGGATTTTGAAAAACATGAAGTTAGGGTGCTCCACTATGGGCCCCTCTCCCCTATATAGGGGAAACTTGGTCTATCAAAGGAAAAGTTTTCAATACTCCGGATGTGAGTAAGTGACATAATTGTCATAAAGCACATTGAGGTCCACAAATAGTGATGTTACAATTTCAAATCTAGATAACATCTATAAACAATGAACATAAATAAATGAATATAGT
This sequence comes from Sequoia sempervirens, assembly GCA_007258455.2. NCBI lineage: Eukaryota > Viridiplantae > Streptophyta > Pinopsida > Cupressales > Cupressaceae > Sequoia > Sequoia sempervirens. Next base: position 22,408 of record VDFB02145634.1, on the reverse strand, counting down.
GAGTAAGTGATAGAATTGTCATAAAGCACATTGAGGTCCACAAATAGTGATGTTACAAATTTCAAATCTAGATAACATCTATAAATAATGAACATAAATAAATGAATATAGTAAGTGACAGAATTGTCATAAAGCACATTGAGGTCCACAAATAGTGATGTTACAAATTTCAAATCTAGATAACATCTATAAACAATGAACATAAATAAATGAATATAGTAAGTGACAGAATTGTCATAAAGCACATTGAGGTCCACAAATAGTGATGTTACAAATTTCAAATCTAGATAGTTCATCTATAAACAATGAACATACATAAATGAATATAGCAATGGCTACAACTAACATGCAATATATAATACAGAGACATCACATAAAGGATTATGAATAGCCCATTATGAACTGTAGCTCTATGAGAATATAGTATTTGGGTAAATTGTGATTGAAAGTACAAACGAATTGTATGATGAGAGGTTTTACATGAATTCAATTACAAATCAGTATGGTTGAGGTTTTTGTTTTTCTAAGAGAGCAAATTTCACACAAAGCAAGATATCCTCAAAAGAATGTTTCCCTCTATCATATCCAGTGAGTTAAACCATCTCCATTTTCTCGAGAGCTGAAAAGACAGTATATAACTTCATAATTTTAGTCATACATACACAAAAGTAATGCCAGATATCTTCCTTTGAGGGTGAGTGTAACAGTCTGGTTTGATATTTTTTTAGTTTCATCATTGGATAGGGGAAAGTTTTTTTGTATTGTATCATATAAACTTAGCCAAAAATTTCCATTCATACTTCATATGATTGGATAGTGGAAAGCACATAATTAATCTTGTAAGATAATTGCAACACCTTCAATAGGGTGTGGATACATCCAATAGGCATGTATTTTTCACAATAAATTATAAGTTCAAAGGAAATGAATGGATCCCTAAAAGTTTGTAGAAGGAAGGGATATGGAATTATTGCGAAACATCCCTAATGTCATGGAAATCCCACAATAATATAAAGTTCAATTTTAACCATATTTTTCCCACTTCCCACCCAAATTTCACCTGATCATACCAATTCTCTAAAAGAAATTGGTTTATAACTTGACGAAAATGAATTGCATATAAAATTTTAGCCAATGAGATTTGGTAGATGGCAAAAGCACTTTAGTGGAAAATTTTAATTTTTTGGATTGATCCTTTTCCCAAGTTAATGGGTGTACAAACATGTTTAAATTTTCATATTTATGATTTTCCATGGTAGACCCTGAATAATGAATGTCCCAATAATGAATGTCCCAATTTTCCTGCTACTAATCCTAGCTGAAAGGTGTAGAAACATATTTTACTTTATATAATATTCTCTATGAGGTTAAGTGATTATTGCATAGATGTTTTTACCATTATTTTTCACTATGAAGATCTGGATGTTAGGCATTCTTCTTGCTTTGTAATTTGAAAATTATGTTTAGAAATTCCCTACATACATATGACTAATTAACCCCAAGGTCTATATCATTAGGTCATGACTATGCTAAATAACCTAGTGACCATCGTAATGCTATTCCATTTCAAGGGTCATGTGATGGTTCACTTTTAATTCATTCAAAAATTTGGTCATAAGCATTAGTATTAAATCATATATTGAAGTGTGTAGATGTATCTTATGCAACATGGCATCACTCTCAATTACTGGGGAGCTTGCAAATATCAAAAAAAGGCTTACATTGAGTGTCATGATTGAAAGATGTTCTTAACATATGTATTAAAATACTTCAAAAAAATTTGAGGGAAAGAAACAAGCTTACAAGGACTTGGATGAGTATGGGTCTCTTAAGAAATTAGTTCTTTTCCAAAACTTGTTAATATTGTTGGCAAAGTTAATGTTAGAATTTTAGGGTTTGATCAAATAATTGTTTTAGAATCTACAATTATTGGTGTTCTACTCTATTTCAAATTTGCATTTGAAAGCTTAATATTTGCTCCTATGAAATTGAGTTGACACATGAATTTGAATCTATAGTTGTAAGTGAATTTGTAAAAATCTAATGCTTGGAATTTTCCAATCTTCAAAAATATACAAGACTTTTTTTATATACTACAAGGGTGTCCTCGCGACCCAGCCCAACGGCCCTTACCTTGGGTACTTGAGGTGAGCTAGGGTGAGACTAGTCCCCTACAGGTGAGATCCCCCGCTCATAAGAAGTCCCACCTCTTAAACCCAGTACAATTTAGCGAGTTTCTTTTTTCTTTTTTTTTTTTTTTTTTATCGTAGGAATTGGGTATGCGACCCCATATAAGCTGCGGTCTTCTCATCAAAATTTTAATGTGACCGGCTGACGGTAGAGGCGTGACGAAAATACCCCTCAGGGTACCGGGGGTGGGGGAGACCAGACCACCAAGTGACCAACCTCTGCAATAGAAGATTTAATAGCCAGACTAGGGCCCCAACCTAGTACAATTCGTGGATTATTCTAATGCATATAAACCAATACAATAACAGTCACTATCAATGCACAACGATAACTTAAATGAAAAATTGCTTATTTAGTTCACTTAAATATCTATCTTCATCAACTATATCCTAGCAATAGTAGTTACTATCAATGCATAATAATAACTTAAGTAATAAATTACTTATTTAATTTGACATAAATATTTATTCTAATCAACTATGTCCTAGTCATTTCTTTATCTATATGTATTTTCAAATATATAGCTATCAATTGATATACTGACAATTCGATCAAACCACTTCTACTCTCAATTTACCTACAAATCAAAGAACAAAACCATCCTGCATCATTTATCAGGAACTTCGCAGCAACGTGACCTTGTTATAAATGAGGCGGCCTGCGACCTATACAAACAGGTCACAACCTTATATATTTTTAATATTAATTTTTTTCTTATAATTTTTTAATTAATTCTTTAAATATTTATTTATATTTTTTTAAATTAAAATTTTAATAAGATGAATTTATTATAAAGTTAACAAAAATTTAATATATAATTTTTTTATTTTATTAATAATTTTTTTAATAATATTTTATATTATTTTCTAATTGCCGATTATTATTGGCATGGTGTGTGGTTTATAGGTGGCATTGTTTGTTCTTGCCACCAGGGTTAAACCCGTTGGGGTGGTATTGTTAGATAGTTTGTATTAGATTCATAGCTTGGTCAAAAGCATTTAAAAAATATATTATTTTCTAATTATTTTAAAATAAAATTTTCTCAAGAAATTTTTAAATATTTGAGTAATTTTTTTTTTCTTAAGAATAATTTAATTATAATTTTGTTAAAATGAATAAATAAATCCTCATGATATTCTTAAATATTGTTTTAAGTAATTTTTTTTCTTAAAAAGAATTTAATTAGAATTTGGTAAAATAAATAAATAAATTCATATGATATGTAAATATTGTTTTAAAGTAAAATTGAATGAAATTAAACAATATTTTAAATAAAAATTTCAGTGAATTTCTTTTCTTTTCTTTTTTTAAAAATTCTAATAAAATTTCTAAGTAAAATTTTTAGATAAAGTTTTATCAATGAATTTTTTTTTTTTAAATATTATTTAAATTAGAATTTTTTCTAAGCAAATTAAAGTTCGATGAGAAGAAATAAACTTACTTGTAACGCAATGTCCAAAATCCCTCTCTATTGAACCAAGTTCTTCAATCCTTCCAAGTCCTTCCTCTTTCATACTCCCTATCTTTCCCTAAAAAAATTACTACCCTTTGAATGCAAAGAAAAAAAGATAATCAATAATGACTATCAAGGATTCTAAACTTTTTTCCCACATTTGAAAGAGGCTAGAGAGTCATATTTATAGAAAATGCATACTGGTTCTAGGTCGTGATTTAATAGCAAAAAAAAGCTTGACCGAAGAAGGGAAGAGGAAATCTTGCATTATAACTCTTGAGAAAATAGCAAATTTTTAATTTAAAAGTGTGGATAATGGTGCACACGAGGTATCCCTCTTTATGTGTAGTTTTAAAATAAAGTTTCCAAAAGAAGAATAGAAAGTTGAAGTAAAGGAATATGGCAACTTTTAAATAAAATAAAGTTTATTTATTATTTTATTCATAATTTGAAAAAAAAATGCTTATTTCCATAATTAAATTTTGCATCATAAGTTTTATTTATTTTTCAAGGTATCTATTTGATTCTCTAAGTAATTTAATTTTTAAATTTTAAATTTATTTTTTTCCCTTAACTTTTAATTCCATGTAATAAAATAATAATAATTTTTTAACTAACTTGATAATAATAAAGTATTTTTCAAATGTTCTAAGAAAGAGGGTTGTGACACTTAAGGTGTATGAATGATTAAAAAACTAAAGTAGGTGGGTAGGTAAAAGATTAAATAATGTATATCCAAACCCTAATATGAATGGTTCAATTATAAGCATGCAATTTTTAATCCAAACCATAATTAAATCTAAGTTGAAGAATAAATAAATAGAAAAAATAGATCTAACAATGAAACCCTAACGATGAGCTCAAGGGAAAGTAGATTAGAGAAAGTAACAACTATCACTAACCAAAAATTATAAATAAAGTTATAGCTATGGAGCATAAATATGAAAGAAAAATTAAAATACAATTACATTTAAAAATAAGTTGTAATAATAAAAATTGCATATTTGAAAAAATACCTAATGAGGAGAAAACTCAAGGGAAAGCTAAATCACATAAGAGCATATGGGTTTACTAAAAATAAGAAATAATTGTAATCCTTTATTAAATTTAGGTTTTATGAATAAGAAAATCAATTAAGCTAATTTAGAGTTGAGATAGATCATGTAAGCAAACTTTAAAATATAGAAATAAATTTAAATAATTGGACTTACAAGAATCTAGGTGGTTGATAGATAATTGTGAATTATTTTATAATAAATTTTAAACCATAATCTAGAATCATAATCTCTTATGAACATTGGAAGAAGAAGCAAAATCTAAATTGGGTTGCTTTGAGATTTGACAAAGAAATCCTACCCACTATGTAGATTTAAATTGTGATGTGTGGATTTGAACTAGATGACTATGGACTTCTAAGACCTATATTTCTTGATGGCCAATTTTTTAGGATGTGCAAGGACTAGTGATATTTAATAATACCTTACCAAAAAATTTATATTGTAATGATTTTTCTCTTATAGGTTGATTCATTGACTAAACTAGCTTTAAAATCATGGAATTGATTAAAAAAATTCAAGGATGATTAAATATAGAATTAGGTTCCATTTAGTTCTCCAAATCAACACATTCCTAGAATGATTCTCTTCTCAATGCATGGGAATTTCAATAAAAAATGTTTATGATTTAATGCATATTAAAAACCTTTTAATATCATGAAATAGAAACTAATTGCATGAAACATGTACCAAGTGGGCTCATAGTAAATACTTAATCACACCTTGGTGTGCAATGGGTATGCCGAGGTATAGAAGGTTAATCATGGACTATTAGTTTTATTATTGAAATATTATATTATTATTATTATAGATTTTTATTATATAATAATATTATTATATTTTTATTTATTTATTTACTATTATATTATTATTTTATTAATATAACAAGTTTGGATTAAGCATGGTGAAGGTGAAGGCGAAGGCTCTGCAACGGTTGAGCGGGAGGAGCGGGAGAAGAAATTTGAATTCTCCTGGCGATGATGATGGCGAAGGTTCTGAATCTGATGAGGACGACGGGATTGAGACACATGATGGTTGTTGTTCTCGGCTGAAGGTGCACTAGGTGGACGATTTGTTCTCTGTGCGCTTGGGGAGACCTCTATTCCCTGTTTCCCCTATTTTCTGTGCGTATGGGTGGTATGTGCGGGAGCGTTTCCTCTACTCTCCGACGGATGTGGCGGATTTGCTTTGTGTGGTGTTTCCTCTTGGAGATGCTGATGTGCTTCATGGTCCCATTCTGTGTGTGGACCTGGGTTAAGATGTGTGGAGTGTGTCCACTCTGTGCGTGGATCTGGGCCAAGGTGTGGGTTTGCGTTGGTGTTTGTTGGATGCCAAGTTTATTTCTCTGGTTCAGTTCGTGGTGGGGCTTGATGTGGGCCAGTTTAGATGGTCTTTTTGGCCTTCGTTTCATATTTTTGGTGAGGGCTTTGCTGCTGTGGTTGTCGGGCTAGCTCCTGCCTTCTGCTTGCTGACTACTACTTTTCTCTGGTGGATGGAGGTTGATTTTGGTCAACTTGTTACTCTGCTCATTAGTGGGGGAGGATCTTGCTGGCCTCCTTATGTTGGTGTTTTAGAGGTTCTCTTTGTTGCTTGGCTGGCTCCAGCCTTTTGTTTGCCTATTGCTATTCTACACTGGTGTTTGAAGGTGCATCTCAAGGGTCTTTCCTTGCATTGGTGCCTAGTGGAGATTTTGGGTGCGGTGGTTGGGGTGAAAGTTCTACTTCCTTCCCCACACCCTTTGTTGTTTGTTGCTTGGGCTTTGAGATGGTGGCTTTGCCATCGTCTGGATTCAGCTCCTACTTTGGCTTTCCTTGGTGGTATTGTTTGGGATCTTCTACGTTTATTGGTGTGTATTGATAATAGACCCTCTATGTGCTGGGGTCTCGTGGTTCTGTGGAGGGTGGTGTTGGGAGTCCCCATCCTTGTTGGGCTCTCTGTTGGTCTGTTTCTGCCTGGGATGGTTCTAGTTGACTGCAATAAGGGGATTATCCCTTGATTTGTTTTGTGGCGGTGCTTGCCGGGTTTGCTGAAGGGTGGTATGTGTGCTTTTTCTATGGGTTTGGTGGCTTCCTCCTTGTTTCCACAGTTGAGTCCTATTGAGGTGGATTCTTCTTCTATAGAGGTGAAGTTGGGGGTTGTGGTTTTGTTTGGAAGCGTCCTTTCCTAGTTTTCTCTGTTGTCGTCCCTTTTGAGGTGGGATATACTCCTATGGAGGTGGAGTATTGGGCTATTGGAGATCTCTGGGTCCAGTGGAAAAAATTTATATATGATCCTCTCCATTAGAGGGGAGCTCTCTCCTTTAGAGGCGGTGTTTGAGTTGGCTTCCTGGTTCGGTCTCTCTGCTGCAAGGAGTGATTCTTACCCCTTTGTGTGTAAGAATAAGGTTGGCTCTGGTTGGGTTTTGTTAAATGGAAGGTCTGTTGCAGGTCTGTTGCTGCAAATGGTCTTTGGTTCTTTTGATTGGAAGATTTGTTGCAAGTCTGTTGTTGCAGAGGGTTTATGGCCTTTTGGGTGGAAGGTCTGTTATTGTCCCGTGATTGCAGGGTGGTCTGATATGTTTGTTCTTTGTGTTCGGTGGCTCCTGGTCTCTTGCCAAGAATGGGTTGTAAGCCGTTTTTGGCTTGGTCTGATCTGGGTCTTTGGCTCCTGCTGTGGTTCTACTGTTAATGGCCCGTAGGGCCTTGTTCAATGGGGACGACACCCTTGTTGTTCTGTGGTGTTTGTATGCTGTTAATGGCATGTAGGGCCTTGTTCTAAGGGCTTGCACCCTTGTTTGTTTCTGGTGGTTGGCCCGTTGGGCTTTGTTCTACAGGGACGACACCCTTGATTTGCCGCTTTTAATTTCAAAAACAAGTTTGGATTATGTTACATTATTATATTAATGATTGGATTATGTATTATATTATATTATATTTATATTAAATAATATTATATTATATAAATATTTATTATATTATGTTATTGTATTTTAGTATATTATAATAACATTTATTATATATTATATTATATTGTATTATATCTTATTGCTAATTGAATGGGTTTGGATTCTCGATCGATTTTTAGAATAAGGAATGAAATCATATAAGTATTCTATATTGTTAGTTTTATATTATTATTATTGTTATATATTTTTATTATATATATATATATATATATATATATAAATATATAATATAGTATTAATACATTATTAATATATTATTAATATTTTTATTATACTATTCATAATATTGTATTATTAGTTTGATATTACTATTATATTATTCTAATTATTATAATATTATATTATTCTTATTATTAAATTGTTTTCATTATTATATTATTATATTAATATGATTTTTTTAATATTTTACTTAGTAAATTATCATTATCCTTAATATTATATTATTAATTAAATATTATGAATTTTAATATTAAATTATTAAATTATTATTTTATTATTATTATTCTAATGTTATAATGTTATATTATATTAATATTATTATATTATTGTTATATTATATTATTATAATATTTAATATTATACTATATTTATATATGATATTATATTATATTATTTAAATATTGTACTATTATTTTTATACTATATTATAAAAATATTTATTATATTATTATATATTAAATATTTTATTTTATTTATAATATTATAATTTATTTTTTATTATATTAACTATATTAATTAGGGTAAATTAATTAGGGTAAAGGATGCGTAATGTTAAAACCTATATGTGTTCATTATTATGATCTTGCCGTAATTTTATTTTAAAAAAACCACCGTGAAACCAGCGAAGACGTGTTTGGAGGAGCGGATAGCAATAGCGGGGGGAAAGCAGCTAAAAACGGCCAAAAAAATGGCCGAAAAAATGATGAATGGCTACACACTTTTATAGGTGCCTCCGTTTATAGAAGGAACCAAACACAAAACGATAAATTTAAAAGCTTGAAAACGGAATTAATGAACGCTCAGGATTAATTTAATCGTATTGCATTGTTTTCTGATCTCTTGACCGATTGATTTAGTTATTAGCTTGCAATTCTCAAATAAGACTTTAAGCGTATTGTATTGTTTTTATGATCTCTTAGACATTGATTTGGAGTTATTAGCGAATTCTCAAATAAGACCGCCCGGTAAAATAGGTGAACACCAACAAAATTTGAATTTGATTTTTTAAAATTTTGGTGGTCAATTCTATGTGGTGTAGGATTGACCTAGGATATTAAAGTATTAATAGCAAGGTTATGGATTAATATAAGGCAATAAGTATGTATAAAAGCGTAATAAATGGTGGGTGTATGGAAATAAGTGTGAATATGGATGAGATAAGATGGAATGTAAGGAATTTTTTTTAATTGGAAAAGGGTGATGGATAAGAAATGAACCCAACTTTAAATAAATTGTGTCCTTTATTAATATGTAATTGTATTAAGCTATTCCATCAAAATATACCCAAAACTAAATAGAAAATGACATGAATATACAAACTTACATATATAGAGTTATATAAAAAATATAGTCACATCATAAAATCTAATAAATTTAGGCTTATAAATTAGAGGCCTTATTTGTACCCAATCCATGTCGAATATTATATTTGATTCATGTCTGTGATTTTCTTCATAGTAATTAAAATGGGCCACATAGAGTTGTCTGCCATATCTAAATCCAAAGTAGGATAATAAAACTCAAAAGAAGAAAAGAAGTAGATGAATTAAACATAGCACAATTCATATATATGAAATCCCTTTCATTAAAAAAATATGCACTACTAAAAGGAGACTTCAATATATTACTTCAAAATAAAGCTTACAATAAATGAGAGCCTCTACTAATGATGTAGAACCTGAATAAAAAATTAAATAAAAAATGGAATCTTAAAGGTGAATCCAAGGGTGAATATGTTGGGGAAAGGTAGAGCTATCAATAAGTCACAAACTCTAAATAAAGATATAGCTATGAAGCATAAATTTGAATAAAAACTAAACCATAATCATAAGCGAAAAGAATATGTAAGAAAAAATAGGTTCACCAAAAATGTAAAGACATAAATGGATTCATTTTATAAAATTGGATTTTATGAATAATATAATTAGTTAACATAATTTAGAGTTGAGATAGATCATGTAGTAAAACTTTGAAATTTGAAAATAATGAAAATAATTTCATTTAGTTGATTTGGTGGGCATTAGGGGAGAGGAGCCTATAGTGGAGCACCCTAACTTCACGTTTCTCAAAATCCTATGTGAAAATATCAAATCACTTCCAATTTTGTACAACAATTTATTTGGCAACTCACATGTTTCTATATTTCATTTTAGGGCCACATCATCAAATATGATGCCACATCAGCGTGCTTTTTGTTGAGGTATCCAAAAATGTCCAAAAAAAAAGTGAGACCAATAGTGGTGCACTAAGTCATGTTTTATTGGTGCGATGATGTGGCATCACATGATTTGTCAGTTTATGTACTTTATGGATAAAAAGTGTTTTGCAATTGGATATTAAGGTGCTCCACTATGGGGCCCACTAAGGACTACTTCTATCCCCACTATTAGACCCCGCTCCATTATGGGTCGCTCTCCCCTAGATAGGTGTTACTATTTTGATCATAACTTTGAATTATAATTCAAAATCACAATTTTTTACATATGTTGAAAAAAGAATGACGATTTCTAAATCACATTTCTCCAAAAACTTGATGAATCAATCTTACACATCACAAAATTTGATCTCAAATATTATAAATCCAACCTTCTAATTTTTTTTAATTATGAACTTTTGCAACATGTTTTGCCTCAACCATTATGGTTTAAATATGTGCATTAAGTAATAATAATTTAAAATACATTAGGGAATCATCCAGGCCTTATTTGCACCCAATCCACTTCAAATCTTATATATGATTCCTTCTGAAAAAAGTTTGTGATTCCAACTAAACAAAAGTTGTGGAACTCGTAGCTGAAAAGATAATTTCAAGTGTCTGGTTACAAAATTAAAGCATTCACATTGCCAATCTTTTGGGAGTTTCCAAGTAGTGGGATTAATGTTTTCCATGGAATCTCCTCTCAGTCATACTTTTTTCTACGTCTTTATGACAGATATGTCCATTTTTTCTTTTATTTCTAATCTGAGGTTGCATATTCTCCTTTGTAGAACCGTACCCTTATCAGGGGGTATAGCACTGTTTGTTGTGGATGAAGAATATAATGGTGAATTAAAGTGGTTTCAGATTATTCAATCACATAATAAAGAAGGGTGTTGCCAGCAACAAACGTATATTTGATTTTGGTTTAAACATTATATTTTAAGTTATATTTGTTATAGTTATTGAGCGTTAAAAGTTTAACAGAAAGATGGATCTTGACACGTATAATGTTATACATCATGAAATAACAATTGAGAGTTCTAAACTTTTTTTTTCTCAATAGCATTAAATTCGAGGGAAAAACACTCTTTTTCATCTGGGTGCTAGTGTGGGAAATCTATCGTTCATTCAAGAGCTTTTGCAACTCAATCATCAACTTTCTAAGGAAAGCAATGTCGAAGATAAAACTCTGCTTGTGAAGGCTACCAATGCCAAAGGGAATATCGTGTTGCATTTGGCTGCTCACGAAGTATATATATATATATATATATTACATTTGATATGTAAAAACATATATTTAAAATTTGTTAAAATAAATTTTGGTTATTTTTTTTATTTTTTAATATATGTGCTACAATATGTGATCTTGAAAATTAGGTGTCACTTAAAAATTACTTGATTCTCAAAGGCGATTGTGAAATTTCAATGGTAAATTTAATAGTTGGTATGTTGTAATTTTGATATTAATAAAAATAAAATTGACTAAAAAGTTGTTTATGTTTATACACATATACAATTGAATCAATGAAGTCATGCAATTGAAAATAGGAGGTCGTGGAGTTGAATTCTTTGTTAAAATGACACAAAAACATTCCATCTATTTACACGAGGCTAGTTTAAACTAACCTCATTGAACATGTTTACAAACTTTAGATGAATTCAAGATTTGAACAATTCCCTTGTCAAACAATTCTAAATTTCTTGTGATAAATGAATGAAGATAGGAAAAAATGATAACATACATTTCAATTTAAAGTCTATACATGATTCATAAGGATCAAAACATCACATAAGGTTTCACTTTGAATTTTCTTAAGACAATTTTTATCTTGCAAAGAAATAATAAGTTCCCTGACATAAATTTTTATAGGATAAATTAATTAATCATTATTAACATCAAATTTATTGTAAACACAGTTGGGAATGATAATTGTGCAATCTAGAATATGACTATACCAAGTGTCTTGAAATAATTTGTTATTGTTGCAAAAAATTAGGGTTACTTAGATGAATCAATTAGAGTTTGTAAAATATTTATTTTGATGTTAGGAGATCATTTTAGTGACTATATAATCAATCTTGAGAATGTCGATTTGAACCAAACCTATGAATTGGATCTTTGCCTTCATATATTATTTTAAGGGGTAAATGCTTTTGACTTGGAGCTATGAATCGATGAGGCCACAAAAGGGGGACTTCATTCCCAATAAACCTTGATGGCAACAACACCAACACCACAAATTAACTGTCACACTATGCCACTATTGGCATCTTTGCCTTCATATTCAACCTTTGCTAATTATCAATTTTTTTCTTTTTACTCGCCTTGAAGTATTTTATCTATTCTCACATAAAAGTTGGTTCTTGTGTTTACATGTGGTATGGATAATTACTCCCTTATGTCAAACTATGTAGGGGATGTCAATTCAATACTTTTGAACAAGGGAAAATATAACAAGCAATTGTGTGCACCCTAATATTTTGATGAAGTGCTAATACCACTTGATCACTTTTAGGCTTATAATGTGTGCTAGGAGTTGATCAAATTATGTGTTCACTATATGTTCTAAATAAATTAGGGCTTTTATTTAATACAACAATCTAGTATGCAATTAAACTATTATGCACTTTGAAAGCCAACTCATAATGTTCAATTGGAGGGAAAATAATAGGGTTCAAATTTAAATTTTTATTTTAAATCAAAAGGGGTCATTTCTACAAGTGTGGAAATGATCTAGATTACTTTTGTAACTGTGGATTTGATCCGCAACAATAAATGGACAAGGATCTTTTTTTTACTTTAGGAATGAGTGTAGATGGGAAAAATTCCAAGATCAAATCATCTATCAAATTCCACATGAAAAATAATCATATTTACACACTAGTTATTGCATTAGGGACAAATGGGTCAAAGTGAGTCCAAAATGAAGGGGAAAAATGAAAGATGCAATTAAATAACCATTATATTTTGTCACCACTTTGAATTACATTTGAACTATCATGAGAATGCATGTCAAAGTAAAAAGTCATACAACGAACATGAACTTGTATTTATTTAAACACCCAAAAAAGATATGCATGTGGTAGTTGACATCATTTTGTTACATGCACCCTTAATAGTGTCCAGCTTAACAACTTACAAACACAAAAAAATATCCAAATAAGTATAGCATCTATAATGTATTCAAAAGAAGAATAAACAAAACTACTTATTATCCATAGAAAATGCAAATTTAACATTTTCTTTTAATAGCCAAGGTACTACATACATAGCTAACATGACACTACATAAGTAGTTAGATACTATTCTAGATAGTTGAAATAATATTGCACTTAACAACTAGATACTATATTCAATAATAAAATTTTGCATTCAACATCTAAAGTGGTACTATACTTAGTAGTATAGATATTAAACAAACATGTGATGGTCCCCATAATCATACAAAAGAGATTGTTATATTATTAACATCATGTACTCCATCCAATTAATTCGATGTAAAGGATGCCTCTAAATTAGAGGAGAGTAGATAAATATATAAAAATATCAATGACCACATACATATAATGATCATATCATGTAACAATATGAAACTAAAACTAATGAAATGCTAATTAATGATCTAGCAAACAATATGCCCTAGTGTTTCCCCCAAGTAAGGTAATGAGAAAATATCCAACAATTATTAGACAAGGATGATGCAAGGCACAAGTGATTGTTATATATCATTAAAATATCATAAGCATAGGATACATTTAGGGCAAGTTAAATATGGAATAATCATATAATTCTAGGATGTGATCATGATAACTTTGAACGATATTTCAATCACCAAAAAGAAAGATAAATGTCAATATCGTGTAATCAAAAGATGATATATGTGAGCACAAGAAATATCATAGATATAGGAAAGTAAGGTAAGATCATATGATGTAAAAAATTGGTTCACATTGGAGAGAGTACAATTATCTTGAAAAAAGGATATTATTAGCATAATATGTAAGCATAAATGATGATAATTATGAAAGGCCTTATGGTAAACCCTTGGAATAGTGTGCTATATGAAATTACTAATTCTAGATTAGATGCATTTAGGTTCATGGGATCTTATAAAATGATCTTAAAAGAATTATGGGTCTATGAATAAAAAATTAAATTAAATGCAAAAATTAATAACCTATTTAACAATGTTGTTGATCAAGAAATTGGACGATGGGTCTTTTTGGTTTAGTTTCATGAGTGCAAATATGAACTTATGCACAAAACTACACACGTGTTTTGTGGATCTAATCTATCTAATTTTTGTTGACCAAAACTTGTTCACCTTTGTGTATGTGTTTTGAATTTGATAAGGAACTAGAGGTGTTTAGAAACAACTTTGGGGAATCTACTCAATTGTGAAGGTCATGTTCTCCTTAGCCAAACCCCTAGATGGATTGATTTAATGATGATGAACCAAGGTCGAGAAGAAGAAGCAATCATGTCATATGCTTCTAGGAAGATGATGCAATGTTAATGTAATATATATTATCCATTTATTATACAAATATAGATATGCTCAATAGATTCTTCTCTAACTCTTATATCCATCCTAAGGTTCAATAATTTTGTGAATTTGGGTTAGTCGTTAAATACACCACCTTAGCATGAAATTTGGAAAAACTCATACTTTTGTCAGATCACCATGAACAATGAAAATGTCAGCAAAGTTCGACATTTAAAATTTGTTGTTCAAATCCAGAGACATGGAAATGATTTGGAACAATTATGCATTCACAAAACTAAATAACAATAGTGAAGAGGAGATCTAGAGATTAGATCGATTTTGGAGGATAAGTGATAATAAGATTTGGGTGGGATAATCCATTTGCCTATTTCCATACAAAATGTACCATTATACATATTGTCAATCCATAAAGAATAAGCTAGTTACTTATAACCTATCCGAAACATAAGAGAAAAAGACATGGGTATGTGGTTTTCACAATTTTCCTTTCGTTTCATACAAATGTCAAAGTTGATGAATCAATGGCAATATCAACGTTAAAAACCAGCTATACACCCTACTGCAATCAGTTTTGAAAATTTTCCAGAGCCTTGTCGTGTTCTTGTTTATCTGATAGGTTATTTATTTCACAGGAAGTATTAGAAATTTTACCAGTCACGTCATGTCACAGTTTGCTCTTATTTTGTATGAATTGCAGTATCTCCCACGCCTGATTTTCTAGCAAGTTAAAAACTGCTTGTAATGTGCAATATATTAAAATAATTGACAAAGAGAGAAGTGACGTAAAATTTGTAATCCAAGCTTCTAGAAGTGAAGAGACGATTCCAGCAGTGACTAATTCTTGAGTGTTACGCCCCAAAATACTTTTCAGGCAAGTAAATGCAACGCAGGAGGATGAATCACAGGGTGCTTATTTCTCTTGAAAATGAGATGCAATAGTTTGAAAGTGGCATGATCTTACTAATCATTTGCTACACTGACATCTATGAAATGAGAGCAAAAGGAGGCGGTGCTAATCACAGTACCTTTCAACTACCTATGGACTGCAACGTAGCATATTCGAAGGAGATTGCTTGGTGGTGGGATTGTTTGGATTGTACAGAGTGACAACTATTTTTTTTGTTAAACGAGAATCAAAATTCAATTTCAATCTTGTTTCAACAATAGAATAGTAATAGTACAGACATAAAGATGAATAATTTTCCTCTCGTCTCAGGGAGTAATGTGTGAGAATTTATCTTTACTAGTGGACATAAAATTAGATGTCTGTAAAATTTATCATAGATGGCAACAAGTCAATGGTTTAAGGAAAATTCACGACCAACAATTTTCTGTCAATTAATTCAACTTCAACAATTCATCGCCATGACAAATTCATCTCGTGGAAAGTTCACCACCAGCAATGCATATCATATTGCTCGCGGTGAATTTTCCACGAGATGAATTTGTCATGACGATGAATTGTTGGTGATGAATTGTTGGAGGTGAATTTGTTGATGATGAATCGTTGGCGGTGAATTTGCCTGAAGCCCAAGTCAATACAGGACATTCAAAGGAAATGAAAACCTTAGTTTTTCTCTCCTATAACTGGTACCAGCTGAAAGAGTTGTCATAAATCTAGTTGAGATTAGCAATCAGTCTATGTGTGGGAATTTATCTTTACCAACTTGGACATAAAATTAGATGTTTGTAAAATTTATCATAGATGGCAACAAGTCAATACAGGGCATTCGTAGGAAATGAAAACCTTAGTTTTTCTCTCCTAAAACTGATACGAGCTGAAAGGGTTGTCATAAATCTAGTTGAGATTAACAATCAATCTATGGACATGTGTATGAATGTATTCTACAACCACACGTTTAAGGATCCACAAATTTAAGTTCAAAAAGCATAATTAGCTTTCAAATAAAAGCATTTCTTTTGTATGAGAATCCACATGGTAAGGCACAATCTCATCGTTTCATTTGTTCAATCTAGAGGCACAGCTTAACATTATCTACCAACTACCAGAACAAAAAACAAAGCATTTATGCAAAGAACAGAATTTTAAAGTAAAATTTTCATTCAGATTGAAGGCCCAGTGCTACTTTCTAGTTCATTTTTAACGTTGAAATGGAAGTTAAATTATCTAGAACATCAGAACTTTTCATATGTAAGCCATAATAACACGCTAAGTTCCACCTTCCATAATGACCAAAAACCTGTTTCAGCATATGACACTAATACCATGAAACATATATTTCCACTAAGCAATCCTAGGGTTAGGTGTAGGATTTTGTAGACAGAACAATTGCCTATGACCCCATGTCAAAATGCATTTTCTATAATTGAGGGGATAGCTTAAATAGCCAGCATGTTGTTAGTGTTTAGACAGGCAAGGGGGTCCTGCTTAAAGAATAAGTGCCTGCTCAGAAACAGCAAAAGCAAGCTTCAGGGCATAGTAGCAATGGCATTGGAGAAAAATGCAGTGAAGAAGACACATAAGCCTACCATTCATAAGAAAGGGGAAGGACAGCGTTCAAATTTCATCAATCTCTTTGATTAATAACTAAAATGGTGTCTTATAGAGAACAAAATGCCAAACATGTAAAGCGGAAAATCCAACTCTCAAATTGCAAGGACTAAGAGTAATGGCACAAAAAATTAATGGAGCACATTGCAAAATCATCAGCACATCATGCACATTCCAAGAATCAATTCATCTTTTGCATATAATCTTATATTATAAATAGACTGAAACGATATGAATTCCCCACTTTAACATGCTCCATGAATTCCTAAGAAATTCAAATGTATTGCAGTTAAAATGAAAACTGAAAACAGAAGAAACCCTATTCCTTCAAGTTCTTCTCACAGGATCAAAGTTGGATACTCCAATAACAGCAATCCCAATGGCAGCGAGCACCACACCTCCTGAAACAATGCTGAGCAGGAAGTTTTTGAGAGATGGGGAAACCCCTGGAGATGCTGCCTCTGCAATCTCAGGAATCACCATGGCTGCGACCATTGCCAAGCTATTCGCAACTGCAAGAGCTTGAGATTGCTTCTGCTCCTCCTTCGCAACGCCACTGTTCATCACCACCGCTGCTGTCCTCTTTAGTTTGGCCTTACAAGGACTGTAGACTGACAGACTTGGCGCCTGTTTTGCCCTTTTCAGGGCACCACATTTGTTTACAAGTGCAGATGAACCCGCAGCAATGGGTGAGCTCAGTGACAGGGCTGCTGCAGAGGCCATTGTTGTTAAACTTTTCCAAGTGGGTCTGCACAGAATGCAAATGGGTATTCTGAAAATAGGTTTATAATGTGAGATGTCTATGTGGGTGTAAACGTAGTGGCACAAACAAGGGGAGGAGAGAATTCTTGAAGATAAGATTTGGTGAACTATTGCTTGAATTTGATATGGCCAGCGTCTAGCCTTCCTCAACCGCTCCCGATCCTCCACGTAAGCGTTTATTTCAGCTGTGGATAGAGTGGGTTGCGACTCTCTCCACACACTAAAATACCATAAGGCTATGGTCCCATGATGCTTAATAAAGGATCTTTTGGATTTTTAAATTATTTTTGTTATCTACGTGTGAAATAAAATGAAAGATTTTAATCATGATTATGAGATCAAGATCAAGAGTTATAAAAGTTCGCCACATTAATATAATTATAAAATATAAGGGTTGCTTAAAAAGTTTCGTGAAATTTAAAAAAAAATTATGTTAGATTTTTCATTATGGATCTTGATTAAAAATTTATAGTTTTGTCTAGTCTTATCTCCTTAAACAAGGTAGTTACATTGTCTACTCTCAAGTTGTCTTCATACTTATGGATGTCAATGTAGGTTGCACACTCCATGATGAAGTATCATTTATCTCCACTATCCCATTGTTGCAAAATAGACATGTTCTCATTTCTCACTCTTTCTTAAGCTTTGTCCACTTGTCATTCTTGCATTTAAGATGATGCTAGCCAGTCCTTAACTAAGCCACCAACATTTTTGTTGAAAAACAGAGTGAACTATCGCAACAATAACATCAAACTTAATGTATTGCTTTTTAGATGTTCGTGAGATTATGGGTTGGTTGCTAAGGTATGGCAGTACTTAGTTTGGTAGGCTCACACGTTTTGTGGGTATTTTTTGGTTTGCCTTGTGGTTTGTTCGCCTAATTTTTCCTGTGCAAAAGATCAAAGAGCAGGTGGAGTGTTGTTTGTTGCTTGCCGCCATGGGAGGTGCTCGTTGTAGAGTGGAGCTGAGCTCTTGTGAAGAGTTTAGTAGCAATAAAATTGTCTAGGAGCATTTGGAGAAGGGTGGAGTCTGCCCCTATTTGTTGAAGCTCCATGGTCCTAACCTTAAAGTGATGGAGGCTTTTGTTAGTGGGTGGAACAACGGGGTTTTGCGCTCCTAGGGCGTGGAATTCAACATCAATGAGGAATTCATCACTAAGGTAATTGGTCTTCCTTCCAAGGGAAGGAAATTTTATAGAGATAGGGTTGCGGCCAAGACGACCTTAGCCAATTTCTTCAAAGGCTCGGAGAAGCAGAAGCTTAAGTTTATTAGTAGCAGTGGGTATGCACACAAATCTATTAAGCTGCTTTGGAGGGACATTGCTCTGGCTATTATGCAATTTTTCACTCTGGAGGGTAGGTATTATGTTATCTATGGGTATCACTTCATGTTATTGAATCACATCCGCTATAACTCTCAGGTTTCGTTTCCTTTTTACCTCCTTCTTTCAATGGAAACTAGTATCGAGGATCATAGGAAGAACCCTAGGAAGGTTATTCTCCATGAAGGCCTTATGAATCTCATTTTTTATCACATTAAGATGAAGGTGTTACCAGCTACTCCTAAGACCTCTGCTCGTAAAAAGGGTGGAAAAAATACTGGGATGATACTGGTGAGTCAGTGGATGAGTGGGAAGGGGATTTTGAGGAAGATAACTCTGATTATGAGGAACCATCGAAGGAGGAGAGTGAGTTTGTTGATGATTATGAGGATTTAAAATCTTGGTCTAAGGGTTATGAAACTGATAATGAAATGAAGGAAGTTGTGGTGCCTTCAGTGAAAAAGAATGTGAAGGGGAAGAAAAGATGCCCCGAGAAAGAGAAGCATGTTGTCAAGTAGATGGTGGATGATTCAAGAGATGTGGAGAATTCCCCTGTTCCTGATGTTAAACATGGTCCGGGTAATGGCCTTGAGGGTAACAAGCATCCTATGGAGGATATTGAGCAAGAAAATGAGGGTATTGTGTGTTCCAAGGGGGCCGGCCCTAACCAGGCTGAATTTGATTCTCATATTGGTGCTGAGCAGGTTAAGGGGAGTGATGTCAAGGTAGAGCGGCTTGAAATTTTGGCTGACTTGGCGGATATGCTTGATTAGCACCGTGTGAAAGTGGAGGTTATTGAAGTCGAGGATTCCCCTGTTGAGGAGGATTTGGAGGGAAGAAAGGGGGTTCAAGAGGAACCTATTGAGAATGTTGGTTCTCAAGTTGTGCCACCGGTCAATTGGGAAGAAATTAACATGGACATGTTCTGTAGAATGGCGGAGGACAGAACTCGTAATTTTCTCTCACTTGTGAAGTGGCTTTTCTTAGAAGTGAAGGAGCTCAATGTCCAGCTTAAAAACTGGCAAGATGTATGTCTTGCATTAGTGCATATGGTCAATTAAAGGTAAGGTCAAGACTATGAATGCTATTCTTGATAGAATTGTTGGTGATGCTGATAGACTTGGTAAAAGTCATGAGGATAGGATAACCTCCCTGGAAATGGTTTTCCAAAAGATTATTGAGGAGAGGTTTGTGAATATGGAGGAAAGAATTAGCAAGATTAGTGATGACTTGCAGACTATTGTTTGTGTTAGTAACAAGTCTTTAAAATCTACTGCTAAGGGTCTTTCAAATTTAAATGAGAAAGCTATAAAGTGGACTAGAAAGTCTCTGGATCTGGGAGATCATGAGAAGGCCATTGCTGAAGTTAACCGCATGAATCTGGAGGAGAAGATTGAGGATATTGGCCCTGATGTGGAGAAGAATTTGGAGGTTGGCCCGTGCTTGAGAATGAGGAGTAAGACTAAGAAAAGGGTTGCCATTTCATTTGAGGATCTGAAGGATGTGGTCGAGATGCACAAGGGGGTCATTGTTGAAAATATGGCCTCAACCAATGTTCTTGATAAAATGTTGTAGTTTTGTTGTTTTTGGTTGTTCAGCCTTGTTGATGTTTTGTTGTAGGGTTGCTGATAGGTTCTCTGGTTTTATCTTTAGTCAGCTTTTTGTTTTTTGTGGGATGCAGGTCTTAATGTTTATGTCTTCAACAGCTTCTCTCTATTGTAAAGGGTTTCAGGGCCCCTTCAAAATCTGTTTTTCCTAATCAAAAACATCAAACTTAATGTAAAAAAATTAGTGCTTGCATATAAAGCAATTTAAAAATGAAATGGAGAGCACGTAAAATCAACAAACCATAATAAAACATCACATGGCATTGGATGTATGAGGAGAAACCCTCATTGGAAAAATCTCCACCATCAAAGAGAGGCTCAAGTATGTATTAATCTTTGAGAATAAATGTACATAATCAACACATTGTCCCCCTTCAATCTAACAACATTCTGGCAACACTTGTGAACCTACAAATATCCATATGTACCACTATCCCAAGGCTCCAATAAATAGAACAATTAGAAATAAGAAACCATAAATGGCTTATGAAACAAGGGGTTAAAGCCATAGGCCCAAAACTAGACGTTCACCACCTTCATACAAAAATCCAATCCCCCACTTCACTTGGTAAACCTCCCAAAAAAAATGTATCTCTGCTTACACCACTTATGTGTCATAAATCTTGTTATGATGGTCAAATTTATCATTAAGCCCACTTTCCCAATTCTAAGCACTTCATATGGAAAAATTAATGCCTTATCATAGCCCATGATGAGAAAGATGCTTTATAGCTCCCGTTTGACTTCTTTTGTAACTCTAATCATTAGTGTCATTACAAATACATGTAGGAGAATAAAATAATAATAAATAATTTTCCCCATATACAAAGGGGCGTCCACTTTCATCCTCTCAGTGTTCCTTGAAGTACATATATTATTTACTATCTACAATTAAATTAATATTTTAGAATTGCAAAGTGTATGGCACATATTTGATCCTAACAATTTTTTTCTTTCCACTTAGTTTTTTCTCCCATGTAGGATTTTTTCGTCATGGTCCCATGTGGGGTTAAAATCTTTGATATTAGTGTGTTTTCTTCTAATCAACATATTTTGTCCACATGGTGTTCTTGAATTTTGCTATCACATAATTTTTATTTCCTCATTATATTTGAGCATTCTTCCATGTTAATGTCCCATTTACTCATACATTTATCATTCTATTTCATTAATGTGTTCTTCCTTCTGCATAGCTCTTCCCTAATCACCATGTTGGTCTGACTATGTTTCTTCATACTTTGTGTGTTTTTTAGATAACTTAACATCCAAACTTCATCAACGATGTGTCTAATAGGAAAATGCATGCTTTAGCCAATAGAATCTCAGAGAACAAAAAATTGATTTTGAAGTTGCTTATGATTAAATATTTCTAGATACTTTCTATATGTCTTCATTTTCTATTGGAGATATTGCTACCTAAAATTTCACACACATAAAGAACTACAAGTGTGACAAGCAAGCCAAATAGAATCTTATGGTTTTCTAGTCTCATTATTTTACATTCCTACATCTATTTTTTAAAATATAAAGTATTTCACCATCCTTGAATTCTTTTTTCCCTACATGAGTTGTAAGAATCAAACCCAACATACTTAAAATTTTAGATAAAAAAAAATGATAAATATATGTTAATAATT
>VDFB02145633.1:0-28448 GCA_007258455.2 Sequoia sempervirens | reverse complement strand
TGTGTTGATAGAAAATTATATCACTTATCAATTTAAATCCCAACTAACATGGTGACTTGTTTGAATAATCATTTTTATATCCAATAAATATCATTAAATTGATCAATAGGAGCAAGAAGCTAGATGCCTTCCCCAAATTATTTTGAGTAACTATATTTAAAGTATTAGTCCATAACCTTACAATCAATACAATTAAATTACATCATGAATCCATAAAAAACTAATTATATATTTATTATCAATGAAAGTGACATAAATGACTAAAACTATTACACTTGAAAATAAAAAAATTGTAGAGTAGCTGGAGGGTCATATCACCTTGAATTTTAAGCAAATTTTTAGAGATTTACATTCTTTATTTTAGAAATTTTCTATCTATAAAAAATTGTATAGAAATAGATTTGTGAATCCATATAAAAATCAAAGCAGTCATAAATAAATTTGAAACAAATGATCTTTAATCCATACACCTTAATTATATATTTTACTATCATTCTCCAATTCATTTGTCAAGAATGTGGAAACAATAAATTACATAATTGATTTTTTTTTTTTGATTGGTAAACACTTTTGAGTGGAGCTATGAACTAGTGAGGCCACAAACAGGGGCCCCATCCCAGCATGGATGCACAACAACCACCACTCCTGCAAGCACAGTAGCCTAGTAGGGGCACAAGGCTCGCAAGCACACCAACCTAGTGAGGGAGTGGGCCCCATAAACTAGTACCTAGTATAGACGAGAAACCCACACAACCAGTCACCAATGGTAGCAACACTGCTATGGGCCAAGTCCAAAGACTTGAACCCTAGTGGCTACAACACCAACACCACCACTTATCTCAAACCCTTCAAATCTACTTCACCTACCAAGGCTAAAATCAAGATTAGATCAACATTCTAAAGCTACATTATTATCCTGGATTCAAAGGTAGAAGAAAGTATTTAAAATTTTATAAAATGAAGCATTTTTACTTTCCTAAGGGTTTATCTCATTATGGTAACAATTGTATAGTAGATTAGACTAATCAAAATATAATATTTTTAAGAGCTACTCGTGTTATTATAAAATGAAATAAAGCATATTCATTTATAAAATTATTTCAATGAAGGTAGAATGCATGGATTTTAAATTTTATTTTTAAAAATTTACTTTCCGAAGAGTTCACCTCAATGTTACTTAGGGATCATATAATTGATTAGTCTAAGAATGAAGTACTATTTTAAAGACTTACTTGTGTTGATAGAGAATTATATCACTCATCAATTTAAATCCCAACTAATGTGGTGACTTGTTTGAATAATCATGTTTATATCCAATAAATACCATTAAATTGATCAATAGGAGCAAGAAGTTAGATGCCTTCCCCAAATCATTTTGACTAACTACATTTAAAGTATTAGTCCATAACCTTACAATAAATACCATTAAATTACATCATGAATCCATAGAAACAATAATTATATATTTATTATCAATGAAAGTGACATAAACAACTAAAGATATTATGCATGAAATTTAAAAAAATGTAGAGTAGCTAGAGGGTCATATCACCTTGGATTTTAAGAAAATGATTAGAGATTTACATTCTTTATTTTAGAAATTTCCTATCTATAAAAAATTGTATAGAAATAGATGTGTGAATCCATATAAAAAATCAAAGTAGTCATAAATAAATTTGAAACAAATAATCTTTAATCCATACACCTTAATTATCTATTTTATTGTCATTCTCCAATTCATTTGTCAAGAATGTGAAAACAATAAATTACATAATTGAATATATATTTTTTTAATGGATAAATGATTTTGATTGGAGCTATGAACTAGTGAGGCCACAAATGGGGGGCCCATCCCAACATGGATGCACAACAACCACCACTCCTGCGAGCATGGTAACCTAGCAGGGGCACAAGGCCTGCAAGCACACCAACCCAGCGAGGGAGTGGGCACCAGACACTAGTGCCTAGTACAAATGAGAAACCCACACAACCAGTCGCCAATGGTAGCAACACTCCTACGGGTCAAGTCCAGAGACTTGAACCCTGGTGGCCACAACATTGCTACCACTCATCTCAAACCCTTCAAATCTATTTCACCTACCAATGCTAAAATCAATATTAGATCAAGATTCTAAGGCTACATTATTATCCTAGATTCAAAGGTAGAAGTAAGTATATAAAATTTAATAAAATGAAGCATTTTTACTTTCCTAAGGGTTTACCTCATTATGATGAAAATTGTAGATTAGATTAGACTAATCAAAATATTCTATTTTCAAGAGCTATGCATATTAATATAAAATGAAATAAAACATATTCATTTATAAAATTATTTCAATGAAGGTAGAATGCATGGATTTCAAATTTTATTTTAAAAAATTGACTTTCCTAAGAGTTCACCTCAATGTTACTTAGGGATCATATAATTGATTAGTCTAAGAATGAAGTACTATTTTCAAGACTTGTGTTGATAGAGAATTATATCACTCATCAATTTAAATCCAAACTAACATGGTGACTTGTTTGAATAATCATGTTTATATCCAATAAATACCATTAAGTTGATTAATAGGAGCAACAAGTTAGATGCCTTCCCCAAATCATTTTGAGTAACTACATTTAAAGTATTAGTCCATAACCTTACAATAAATACCATTAAATTATTGTTACCTATTTTTCACTCTGAGCTCAAACAGGTAGAGCTGAATGAAATTCATCATTTATAGGTACATAAATTTTCATGTTTTTCTGATTAAGTGGTCATTGATCATCATTGGGATCATCTTACATATGAATCATAGTTTTATTGTGCAAACATTTAACACAAAAAATTGAGAAAATTTGCATAGTGATGCTTTTATTCATTTTGTAAAAAATGTTGAATTCCACACAAGCCGTGGAAGTAACTTTTGGATTTTTACAATCAAATAAAGAATACGTAAACAATGGTATGCTATACAACTGAAAATAACGGAAGCATAGGGTAAAAGATGATCCGTCATTGCCTGGAATGACGAATCGTTGACAGTTGAGGTTAAGCTATGACATCAGTTTTAGCTCCGTTTCCAGCTTCAGCTCTAGTTCCAGCTCCAAAAGAATCTGCAGGAAAGATTAAAATGGCATTAGAGATGGTCTCTAAGCAACAATGGGTCAAATCCTATCATATGCCTATGCTACTGACAGGAATATAAGATACAGTCAATCAGGCATCCATAAGATGATTGAAAAAATAGAGAAAGAAAGAACGTAATTCAATAGAAGCTTTCAGCTTCTTTTATTTTGCTAACATGTTTTTTTCAATGTGTAGGAACAGGTTCATCATGTTCAAGATCATTTCATTAGATATGTGGAGTAAAACGAGCTCCCACAAGGGTTGAGCCCGGCATATCAAAAGGATACACTCCCAAGTTACATACGAGAGTTCGTTAACATTGTCAAAATAGTCATCAAAAGAGCTACTGAAATTAAGAAATAGTCAACTAAGCAGCTTTACTTCAAATAGATTCAGGAAAAGTAGCTTGAGCATACAGTATAACTTTTCTCTTCATATCAAGAAAGGATCAATCAATGTTGCACTCATCAATTTCATATTCTTTTCAGCTCTACTTTATATTTTTCACATTACATCTAAATAAAGTGTTGAGCCTCTTTGCATTGAAGAGAGACATGATATTCGAGTATTGGAATGCTTTCATAAATCATATCACCGTAAAGGACAGATTTGCAACAATCCAAGTTTTTACAAGTTCTTCAACAGGAGGCAGCAAATTTTGTCTTAAGTCAACATTCAAGAATAATGGAAGATACAGATGCATCATCTTTTATCAAACTGGCATACAGTGTTACAAGTGTCAGTGAGACAACAATGGAGTATGAGTTTTTCAGCATTGACATTAAATGGAGTGCCCGTTTTCAATGGTAATCACTATTTACAAGATATTCAAAACAGCAGCTACATAATTTTCACTTCTTTAATGTTAAAAGATCATCATTTCATTAAAATTCTGTTTAAGCTCTGTTTGGCATTTTTACATTGCATTTTAATTAAGTGTAGAACCTTTTTACGATGAAGAAAGGGATTACATCAAGAGGCATTCGGTTGTTTCTTATAATTTCAAAGCACTTATATAGTTCAAGAGACTTGATGAGGAATAACAAAGTGAAGCCATATCAGCATGCTACAGTTTCTAGTTCATAAGATGCACACAGTCAGGAGAACATTTCACTAAAGGCCATATTCAATGGACATAGCTCAGGCCATACAAAGTGGAAAATATGGCAAGAATATTTACCAGTCATTCATTGTAAAATCTGTTATCAATGGTGGAATAGTATTTGCGATCAGCTACTATAAGTGTATGGAATTTAAAGACTTGTATGCATTATGGAAGAATGCAACTTTTGTTTCCAATGATGACTTAGCTGGAAAAGCAGTGATCAGCTAGTAAAAGCTTGAACCAAGTGAGACAGCAGTGGACTAATCAATATGAAAGGAAATTTATCAAATACAGTTGATTAAACTGCATAAATAATAAGTCATGAAATGGCCGAGTAAGCAACAGCTTGCTTAAACAAAGATCATCAAAGTACGGAGATGAGCTTAAGGCCTACAATAAAGATAATGCCTTTGAGTATGCATAGTGAAAGAAATAATGAGAAAAGCAGTGGCTTGCAAATAGACAAGATATACAATATGTTTTTTGCTGTTGCTTTCATAAAGGGATAAACAGTATGATTTTTCTTACATTCAGATGCCTTTAAAAAGAAAGTTCCAAGAGTATATTAAAAGCACTGGTGTACATCAACCCAGATTGATATTTGCAAAAATATATCTCTTCTACACATAAATAAATGAGGATCAACCCACGATTACAAAGTATTCAGTTTGAATTCAACTCTAAAAGTAATGAAGAAAATTCTCAAGGCTGTACAAACTTCAACATGCAAGAGTCGTGGAGAAGTAAGAGTTAACAGAGAAGGGATGCAAGTGTAGGAACTCTAGTGTGTGTTGCCATAGTCATAGCCTTGTATAACCAGAGTTTTTTTTTAATTTTCAAAATGAATAATGTACAGTTTTGAAGCGAGCCACTGGTTTCTTTTATCTCACAAGTGCAAAGATAATGATATATTTCAGTTGGTCAATAGAGAGATCTAAACAGTAATTGAATATGGTGCATAGAACAGTTCAGATCAAAGCACACACAGTAAGAATGTGTGGGTATGAAGAATACAAAGGAATTTATGTATTACATATTTATAATGAAATACCCAGATACAAAACAGAATACCCACAATGGAAAATGCTACGGTGTTTATTCTAATTTTGTTCAGAAATGCCTTGTGAGAAAAGACAGCTATAAAAGTATGATATGCAAAAGGGCCGCATTATACATGTTAGAGTTTCAACAAGAGCAGCTCGTGGAAGTGACATAGGTTACGAATTTAAGGTCACCCCTGTGAGAGTTTTAAACATAGCAGCCATGGAAATAGTTTAAGCATAAATACAGATCAATACATGAGCCACAGCCAGATTTGTAAGTGTTTATCATCTCAGGTGAAGCTTTAAATAAGCATTTATTTTAAGAGGGAAGCAAAGAGACAATGGAGCTTACCATTTTCGCCTTTAGATGACCAGATTGGCCGCGGCTGAGTTGAGTTCGAGCATTGTTTTTATATAAATCTAGCTCAAATGGCGGCCAGAATAAGCAAGACACAGAGTATATCAGGAAACAACAAAGCATGATGAATTTCACCCAACAGTAAAAGCTTCAAAAAACCCTACTCAAGGCGGCCGACTTCTTCCAGAAGTTTCTCTTGGTCAAATGCGAAAAAGTGAATGTTTTTAGGGTTCGATGGTGCTTTTGTCATTCGCCCTAATTCTTCTTTGCATTTTTTTTGTGATGATTTTTAATAATCATTTTGTTTTTAATTGTCTCCATGGTCACGTTTTTGAAGTCAATGTGCCTAGCAAGGTGGTCGACATCATTAGTTGATATATTATGCCAAGTATTGTCAAAAAGTGAAAAGTGTGAAATACATTATTGAGTTTGAAGATCATGAGGTGAAATAAAATAAATTAGCTTTATTATTCTTTATTCTTATTTGCATAAATAATGTAAATAAATTAATTGAATGGTGAAATAAATCATTTAATTAATTTATCATCTAGAATGCAAATAAGAATATTATATAAAGCTAAAACATATTTTACTCCAGTTCTACATCAGTCTCAACTAAAGACTTAAATGGGAAGGATGAACTTTAAAGTGTGCATGGGCGGATTGATACAAACGAGGTGAAATTTGCATGCTTTAGCCCACTTTTTCAGGGATTTCAGTCCAGTTTGAGCTGCAGATCATTTTCATGCTTTATGACTGCCAGTTCGAGTTTGTGTTCACTCATTTTTGCATGAGTTTGAGCCACTTTTTCAGGGATTTTCACTTGTGCTCGGATTTCGCATTGTAATCATCTTTTCACTTTCTGATGACTTTCAGTTACTATTCATGCACTTTGGAGTGCCTTTCATATTGTATATATTGAAATTTTTTATCTTTTTCAATCTAGTTCTTGTTTTTCAGCCTTTGCACTCTGCAAAGCAAATCATCTTGTAACTCAACATTTTTACAGATTAATACAACAGTGTTTTTTACAGGTTCAAATCATGTTATTGCAGAGAATTCCTTCAAGTTTCAGTATTTTAGAATTTTCCTTCAAGTTTCAAGCATGTTTGTCATGTGGGATTGATCAAAGTGATTATTGTGTTTGCAATATATGAAACCTTTAAATATTTTTGTCTCCTTAATGAATTCTGTATGCATCCAAGTTTAAATCTACTGGTTAAACATTGTGCTAATTAGTAATTTAAAAATCTAGTTGTGGAAATCATATTTTCCTTCTATGATTGTTTCTTTAACAACCTTTGTTTAAAACATTCAAGTGTTTAAAATTCCAGATCTAGTTGTGTGAATGAAAATAGTGAGTAATTGTTCTGTGAGTTAAGTCTACATGTTTAATTCTTTGGTGCATCACCATAGTTAAAGTTTCATAGTTTAGAATTCAAACTTAGTCTTTCTACCTCTTTCCCAGCCAAATCAGTTAGTTTTAGGAGGTTTTTCATCAGGGAACCAACCCTCTTTGGAGATTGATTCTCAAAATTAGGCAACCCACAGGCCTAAGAATCATTCCATGTTTCAACAGATTGCTAGATTTAAATAGTCGAGCATTCGAAAATCTGATTGTCAACAATTACATCATGAATCCATAAAACAATAATTATATATTTATTATCAATGAAAGTGACATAAAACAACTAAAGCTATTATGCTTGAAATTCAAAAACTATAAAGAAGCTATAGGGTCATATCACCTTGGATTTTAAGAAAATTATTAGAGATTTACATTCTTTATTTTAGAAATTTCCTATCTATAAAAAATTGTATAGAAATAGATGCATGAATCCATATAAAAAATCAAAGTAGTCATAAATAAATTTGAAACAAATAATCTTTAATCCATACACCTTAATTGTCTATTTTATTGTCATTCTCCAATTCATTTTTCAAGAATGTGAAAATCATAAATTACATAATTGAATATATATATATTTTCTATCACTAAATGATTTTGACTGGAGCTATGAACTAGTGAGGTCACAAACAGGGGCCCCATCCTATCATGGATGCACAACAACCACCACTCTTGTGAGCATAGTAGCCCAGTAGGGGCATAAGGCCTACAAGCACACCAACCCAATGAGGGAGCAGGCCCCAGACACTAGTGCCTAGTATAGATGAGAAACCTACACAACTAGTCGCCAATGGTAGCAACATTGTATTGGTCAAGTCTGGAGACTTGAACCCTAGTGGCCACAACACCAACACCACCACTCATTCAACGCACCATAGGCTCATGCCCTACATAATTGAATATTAATAATTTATAATAAATAATATTAAATATATACAAATTTCTACTTAAAATCAAAATTATTTATTTAGCCAATGGGTTCTTGGTCTCTTGGTGAAGTTAAAATTTTCTAAATGAGCTCACCAAAGATCAAGTCTTACTAGGTGCAAGACCTCAACACCATAAGACAACTTTGGTGGAATGAATACCCCTCAATCCTTGATTCTTAATCAAAGAAGTTTCAACATAAAAACTCATACCCCTCTATTAAATAACTAAATGATTTTGTGAATTTGAATAAAAAACTTCCATCAACAAAAAAATATCTATTCATTAAAAATATTTATATTTTTACTACTATTTATTAAATAATAAAAAAAAATTCAACCTAAAAGCTCATACCCCTCCATTAAATAACTAAATAATTTTGAAAATTTGAATAAAAAACTTACAACAACAGAAAAATATTTATATTTTTACTACTATTTATTGAAAAATCTATCTAGACTTCAACATATTATAGCCATAACTTTTTTTATATTGACACTTTATCTATAGCCCTGAATTTATTTGATTCCAAATCTTGTAATATGTGACCCCCTCCAATGAATGTGTTTTGGGACCACCGTCAGTGCTATATGTTTTGTCTTGTATTGCACGTTGATTTCTTGTTCATCAATAAATTACATACAATCTATTCTTGCATATTTTGAATAGTGTAATAAAAGTTGTACTAGCAATTGCACCTTGGTGTGCAATGGGTACGCCGAAGAGGTGTGAAAGGTTAATTATGGAAAAATTAGATCCATTTTTTGTATACATTTGTGTAATACATGAGTTCTGATGGTAGATCATTTAGCAATATTGCATTCAGTTAGAGGGATTGAAATACAATTGAAATAAAACCTTTGAACTAGGGAGATAATTAGGCTCCATTATCAATAGGCTAATGTTATGCTTATAATAGGGAGAGAGGGAGAGATAGAGAGGAAGAAATTTGGATTTGGATTTAAATCTAACAATTGCATTTACTTGGAAATTTCTTAAGTCTTTTCGACAAATCCATTATGTGCATATCTTGAAATCCTCTCAAGTCCATGAGACCACATCTCTTTGAGGCATCTTCAGAGAAAATTGCAACAATTGACAAAATTCCTCTATTCTAGAGTCCCCATTTTTGCACAAGAAAAGAATGTTTACTATATAATGTTGTAATAACAAATATAATTATATTATATATAATTTAATTTGTATTATACATAGTATATATTATCTTTTGTATTATTTTTAAATGTTTGTTTAATTTGTATGAAATAAAAAATAGAAAGGACAAACAATGGTGAAGAGAAAAAACAAAGAAAAAACAATTGATTTGTAAAAAGTATATCCGTATTACCATGGTGGTAAGTGGAGGTATATCATTATCATTTTTATTCTAATCTTCTAGGAAATAACCAAATAAATTGTTTTGTGTCACCAAATGTATTTTGTAGCTACTTGGTATCTATCAAAAATGTCTCTCGCTAGGAATTAATGATCATTGTAAAAGAAACATTACCAAGCATGTAGAGAAGGTTTCATCATTTTCAGTAACTCACCAACAACCTCCATTTTCAATCCTATAAGTAGAGTTACCAGATATTTCCCTTCTCCCACCCAGATACCCATATCCCCATAACCGTATTCCATAAGCCAAGATACTATATCTGGATTTATTTTCATAGGAATCCATAAATGAGCCATACCTAAACGCTTAGGGGAGAGGACCTAGTAGTTGAGCATGTTTCAGTAGTTGTGAGGGTACTTGTCATAATGTGTTCAATAATAGTATATATTCTCACTATTGTTAGAATATAAAAATATCAATAAATATTTAAAGAAGTGTCAATCATAGTTTAATCTAACATGTATTATTAACACAAAAAAATGATTACAACTATGTTCTACAATGAAATAATAGCATGCTTCCAAGAGAGAAATAAAAGTAGATATTGTGATTCTTCATTTGTGCAAATTATTTCATTGCAAATTTTCTCATCAATTTTTGAACATGTTTGTTTGTTTCAATTTTACATTTATAAGTGTTTCAGACCTCTATCATTGGACTTCTATTGTTGCACTTGTATTGGTATATTGATAGCCATTCCACTGCTACTTAGAGTAGAAGTAACTAAGAAAATGTCAGATATAACAAAAAGGGAGCAATCCATAGCTCAATAACCAATAATGAGAGAAAATCTTATATATATAAGTTTCTGATTTGTAATGTAGTTTTAGATGGTGTTTTATCAATTTTATGTATTAAATGTTGTTGTTGATGTATGCTTGGATTAAAAAGAACACTAAAATAAAAGATGATCTACACAAAAATTTTTTAGAAAGACCTTATAAGCCTCTCTTTCTTATGTTGTCCTAGGTAAGATATTTATTTTGACAAAAAGCCTAGAGGAGGAAATTATGTTTAGGTCAATATTACTCATTCTAACCCTTTTTCTTCTAGGGGGAATATCAATCCATATATTTTTGATGTTCTAAGATTTTTTATCCACATAAAACTAAATAAACCACCTAAGGGTCAAAGCACCAAGAAAGCGAATCAAATTCCTCTAGATAACACCATGGAACATCTTCTTGAAAAGAAGATAGGGCTACACGAGAATCATTATTTCCCTCAAAAGGTCATTAAATTGGATCCTTCCAATGATAAATGTGAGAATACCCCACTAAGATGGAAGCTTTAAAGTCTAACACTTTAGACCATATAGCACCCAAATATATTTTTCTCAATAGGAACATATGGAGAAAAGAGGTGAGAATCAAGAGATGACAATCCAACAAATCCATCCAAACAAAAGTATTGTAGCTCAAATTCACAATTGAAAAGAGGCCTTGTTGAACAAGTGAACCATCCTCCTTGATATTATTCTAAATCATAGAGAATTTCCCAATCAAACTTATTTTATGAACCTTAGCAACTAGACACCTCATAAATATTTATATCATAGAAGCTTTTTCAATTGATCTTGTTTCTTAAACCATCTTCAATAAAGTTTAGCAACTAGGGCTTGAGTATTCAACTCAAATATCCTAAGACTAAGAATACAATATTATTAAGGCCTAGAAAAAATCAATTCCATCTAATAAGAGTCAAATTTTAACAATTTGAAATTGCTACCTAAAGAATATTTTTAGAAAGAGGATTAAAATCCTTTAGAGAAAATTTAGGAGCATAAATCATCAAAAATATATAAACAAAAGACCTTGCATCATTGAGTTTAAAAGGGTAATAAACTTAGAAAAATATAACCATAAGAAAGTTTAGTTAGAAACTTGCATTTTGAACTTATCAAGAATCCTCTTCAATTGAAGTTGATTAGGAAGACCCAATAAAAAATGAATGCCAAGATAATCCAAGGGAAGTTGTCCAATCTTGAACCACAAGATAAGAACAATTCTCTATTGAATGGCCTAAACTAATAAATATTTTTCTTATCATCATTAACTTATTGAGAAATTTTTTCCCAAAAATACATCCGAAGATCTCTTGAAAGTAATATCCTTCTATATTTCAACAATACCTATTAAGGAATTGTCATACAAATATTAAAGGAAAGAATGAGATTGAAGTTCCCTAGCCACTTTTCATCATTGAGTACTCCCATTAACTCTCTCATGAGTAAAGAACCTTCACAAATCCCCGTCCACGAAGATGAAGAGATAAGTAGAGATGGCATTATCTAGTTATAATCCTCTAGGAATCCACAAAAATAGAAGAGATGATTTATTAATAAGAACAAAGAAGGGAGATGATGCCACAAAACTCATGAGCCTTTCAATTCACCATAAATAAAAACCAAAAGTAGCTTAGGCATTCCTAAGGAAGGATTATTTAACCCTATCATAAGCCTTGGATATGTCCATCTTGATAAACATACCCATGTCTTTTGAACACCCCATCAAATGTATGACTTCTTTAAAGAAATAAAAATGTTATTTATAATATGATTCCCTTTCATAGAGCCCCTTAGATTCTATCAAATAATTCAAAATATGCTTCAAGTGATTATAAAAAGGTTTGATAATGATCTTGTAAGAGAAATTATAGAGAGAAATATGGAAAAATAAAAAAAAGACCATTATCCCCGACTTTCTTTGGAATCAAAGCTAAAAGAGAAAAATTGATTGAATTACACATATGCTTATTATTCTAATATTCCCATACAATATCTAATAGATCATCATTTAAGATGTCCAAGAATTATTCATAAAATTCAATAGGAAAATCATAAGGTCTCAAAAACTTACATTTCTTCATTTTTAATTATTATTTTTTAATTCCTCAAGAGTAATAGGCCCCATAAAAGACTATTCATTTCCTCAATAGCCAAAGAAGGGATGAAACCTAAGATAAACCTTCCTCCTACACCACCATAGGAATATTTTCCTTAAAAAAGGAAGAGAAAAAATGAAGATCTTCCTTGTTAGTATCCTAAGATGGAGAAAGATGAATTCCTTTTGAGAGGAGGTAATAGATGAGATGAAATTACACTAATTTTCCTTTCTTAAACTAAATTATTGAGAAAAGAGGTGTTTTGATCTCCACCTAAATATAATTAATTCTATATTTTTTCTTCTATAAATTCTCCTCTCAAAATTTCCATTCTTGGAGTTTTATAGGAAGAAAGGTATCCTCTAGAAGTCAATCCATAGTTATACTAAATTATATTTTCTAAAACGTTTAATATTATTCATTTTTTCTTACACCACTTTCTTTTGTTAAAAAATATAATAATAACTAAATCTATACCACTTTCTTCTGATAAAAAATATAATCATAGCTAAATCTATTCCAAAATTTAATATTAACACAACAAATTGAATCCTTTTAAAAATGAATCATTTAGGTACCAAAGTGGGGTTGATTTCCAATCGCTATACTAGGTCATTATTCTCATAAATAGACTTATCCCAAAGCCACATAAATTAAAACTTGAATGAGGCTTCTTAAGAATATATAAAATAATATATTTTTTCTTGTTAAGTAGTATCTATAGTTGAACATATAAACATGCTCTTTTGGAAGAATATGTCCAAGTAAAACCTTGGGATTACAATTGGAAAAAATAATTGGGTATCTAAATTTTCATAAATGCAACAATATATAAACTATCTAATTGTATCGATAATCAAATTATTATATAGGACCAAGCCGAATAATGTTTCTTTTCAATTCAAATGATGATCATTTAATATGGTTAAAAAATATCTAAAGACCATTTAAAACCATTATTTTTTAATAAAACTATATAGTCCCAAAGTAAATTCTTTATTTTCACATTTGATTGAAAAAAAAGAAAATTTAACTAGTTGGACCTACATACATTTCAATCTAAACCAAAGGAAATAGGTGTTCAACCTTTTGGGAGATGGAACTTAGGGACCTATTTGACTCTTTAGTTCATTAGGAAACCAAGATCCCTCAACCAAGTGACTCAATGAAGGGAAAGGACGAGTGGTTTCCTTAGGTGTGATTAGACAGGGTTCACCATTAAATGAAGCTCCAAAGGAGAAATGCAAAATCTAATACACTAAACCCTAGAAATTTGAGAACATGAAATAAGATTGATAAAAGAGAATGAAATAGAAGGGTACCTAGAAAAGTGAATATGTCTAAAAAAGGTCTAAAAACCATGAAAACTATTGTTTTGAGGTGCATTGGGATTGATACGCTAGACTGGGTGATTTAGTCCCAGTTTAGGGTTTTTGGGTAGGATTTGGAACCTTCTAGGAGTCGATCAAGATTTTTTGAACGATGATAAAAAGGGTAAGGGGACTAATACACTAGGTTGGGCGTATGAGTCTCACTCTAGGATTTTTTGAGGATCTTTCTAAATATTTCAAACCCAGATTCGACACTATCGAATTTTGTCAAAATGCTATATCAGGGACTAAATCATTAGGTTGGGCGAATGAGTTTCTTCCACATAAATCTACAAAACACACATCACAAGAGAGAGAGAGAAAAATATTATTTTGTTAGTGAATGGGGATCTGCCTCAATCAAATCTCATTTGAGTAATTAAACTTTGAAATGAATTGAAATAACATGAGGGAATGATGAATGAACAAATTAATGTAACAACTCATCAAACCTTGTTGAATCCTTGGAGTGTAGATTTGCAACTTGTATGAATTGGTTTTGATGGATGTACATCTTGATTGTGAAACTTGATATGGCTTTGAATGATTGAACTTGGATCACAAATGCTACATCAACATGTTAGCTCACAAACATACATGATGCATGCAAACCTTGACATGATGCTTGAATCTAGAATTGATGCTCCAAAACGCTTGATAATCAACTCTTGAATGCTTGAAAATATCTCTTGAAAGATCTAGGTCTATGTGAAACTCTCTTTCTTGAAAATTCTTAGTGAAATAATCATTTGGAACCTTGGTTATATAGGAAATTCATCTAATTTATCATTTATTAGATCCCAAATGCTGTCATTCACAAAATTTGAATTGAAAAAGCTCAATTTCTCGCTCAAAACTTTAAAAAGGCCCCAAATGGGACTCATATGCCCAAGGTGGCATATGGGTCTTGTAATCAGGGTTTAAATATTATGGCTAGGAAACAAAGCATATAAATCAACCCCTAATAAACAATGAACCACAAATAAGCATAAAGACATAAAAACATGGAACAATATTACCAAATGTCTTCATACCACCATTGATTCACCTTTATTCCACTTCTCTATTTTGCTTGATATGAAAAATTTCCATTAGATTTTGAGTATGCAAATAGGCCTAATGACAATGATAAAGCAAAATATTGAAGATTCTAAATGATTATGGATACACTTGACTTGATGTTGATAACAAGATAGCGAGAGGACTCTAGATAGCTTGTGGATAGATGACAAATGAAAATGTCAAGGTCTCTTATATAGGGAAGTCAATTTTGAATGAAGGGATAATATTGAATGTCAATAATCAAGGAATGTCCTAACTCATACTAAGGGAAA
The DNA here is from genome assembly GCA_007258455.2 of Sequoia sempervirens. NCBI lineage: Eukaryota > Viridiplantae > Streptophyta > Pinopsida > Cupressales > Cupressaceae > Sequoia > Sequoia sempervirens. Next base: position 13,509 of record VDFB02145633.1, on the reverse strand, counting down.
AGTTGCCCCAGTCTTTTTGCCAAGACAATCCCCAAACAATAGTCAAAGAAAAGAGCCATGAGACATCCTTGCTCCTATAAATCCTTCATGGGACATCCTTGAGGAACTAGTACCATGACTCAAAGACAAAGTCAAAAGAAATGATAAGAAAAACAAGCCACAATGTCAACAACCAGTAAAAGTGTTTGCCAAAATTTGATTTGTTTGATGATTATGTGATTGATGAGCCCTGGTTTTAGGAGGGGCACATGTTGTATAAGACATCAAGTTTGGTTTTGATCATGTGACCACCTATATAAGGTGAATGACGATGTTTGATTAAATAAAAATGTATGGTTGCAGGAAGGACACATCTTATATAAGACATATGTTTGACTATTTTGACGATTTCACTATGTGACTATTTTGACAATTTTGAAAATTTGTTTGATTTCACTTGATGAATTTGTTTGTTTGTATGTCTTTATGATACATGACTTTTCTTGATGTTTTGACGACTATTTGTGTGTTTGATGACAATGTTTGACTTATTTGACTAATGTCACAAACCCTAAAGGACTAACCTAGGTGGCATCGGGGGCTCATCGATAGATGGCCTTGCCTACGTAACAATGCACAAAAACCTTGTAGTTCAAAATGGCATGAATTTGTTTTATTAACAAAGGACTTAGCCATGATTTTTATTTTTTCAAACCTAAAAGGATTGACCTAATGCCTCAGAGGCACATCGATAGATGGCCTTGCCTACATTCAGTCACAGAGGAAATGTAGTTTGACAATGATATGGACTACCATGATTGATCCTGACTCTATTTTTGGGATTATTGAAAGTTTTTTGAATGTTTGTGTTTTTGTCACTTTTTGATTTTTTTGGATTTTTGAGATTTTATGACTTTTTTGTCTTTTTGATAGTTTTATGATTTTTTTTGTATTTTTGGGAATATTTGGTTTTTTTTTTGTCTTTTTGATATAGCAACCTCTAATAGCAAATGTAGGATCCATTGACAATATAAGTCAAGTATTTTCCCCTAGTTAGGTATAAGACCAATCTATTAGGGGTGACATGGAATGCAATAGGAGTTATGGCATGCCACCAGATGCATGATGTCAATCGTTCTAGGTTATGGAAAGCACAAGTAGTCATTATTATGGATGGTATGGGATAGGTGAAAGATGGAGAAAAGTTAGATTGGAATGATGGTAGACAACGGAGAAAAGCCAACTATGCATGGCACATGTTTGCTAGGTTTTCACCATGGTACTTATTTGAAGCGCCACCGAAGTGGTTTTCACTATTGGACAAATTATTTCTCTTTACTATTTTCTTGATTTTTTTTTTTTAGTGTTACCAAGATGCCTATTTACTAGGTTTTGATAAAGGTAATGATTTTTTGATATTTTTTTTGTATTTTTCTGATTAAGATGTGACTTTTAGAAGCTATGTGTAGAACTGATAAGTTGTGACGATGCCTTGACCTTGTGTGGATGACCGTGCTAGTCGAAAGGACCTGATTTGGATGTGGAATGTAAGTGGAAAATATGATAGATGATAAAAGTGGTAGTTGAAAGAGGCTATGGTATGATCCCTAATGTGAACACTATGTGGGCCGCTAGGCTTCAGATGAAAAGGAGTTTGGGAAATCGATGAGCTAGAGTATGTCAAGGGGTCATTGTCAAAAGGTACATTGAAAGACATCACCAATGGACGTGAGATGATAAGTGAATATGGATGGATTGAATGGAATGAGTGAAAGTGACAAAGATGAAGACTTTGGATCAACAAGCTCTTTATTTGACTTTTGGCGCTAATAGATGCCCTCAATGATTTTTGATGGAGGAGCATTCTTGGAGACCAATGATTTCTGATTTTCACTTTTTATTTTTACTTTTGATTCATCTAATAGCTTTTTATGTTGGCTAGAGGATGTGTATTGAAATTATTGATAATTCTTGACTTGTATTTTTGATTGGTCCAATAGCTTTTTATGGTAGTTAGAGGACTTGTCTCGGTATTCTTTTCTTTTCATCATGTATTTTGATTCTTGATTTCCTTTGAAAGAGGGCATTTTTATTTTTGATTCTTGAGATTTTTCTTTGTCCTTTTCTTTAGATATGACTTGTTAATCCATGTATATGATGCAAATGGACATGAGTGGGATGAATGAAGTGGATGGAGTGACATGATGGTTTGGTAAATGAAGAATATTGGCGATAATGTCAATAGAATCTTTGGGACTATCCTTTTTGATACTGTTCACATTAACGGAGGTTTGTACATCCTTAAAAACTTGGAAAGATGACTTAGTAGAGGTGACAATAAGGGGGACATGCCCTAACCTAGGACAAGTGGTAGGGTAGGATGGTGTATGGATATCCTCAGTGGGGTTAAGATCAAAAAGTGGATTATCATAGATATTCTAGTCAAACATGGGGTTGCCATGGACATGAAAGGTTTGAGTGAAAGCGGATAGGGTAAAGGAAGATGTATCATCAGGATCCCATAAGGTTTTGATCCAAGCATGGCCATCTGTTTGTGTAGCTTCTGAAGTAGTTTGGACATCATTATTGGAAGCTTGAACCTTCTTAACAACATTAGCATTGTTGTTTATCTATAACTTGTCCGTTCGGTATTCACCACATCCCATATCATATACTTGGACCTTGGGGTTCAATGGTATCGTAGATGGAGTGGATGCTTTAGTCAATGAAGATGGATCAATGTAATGTGATGAAGTGGAGAGTGAAGCTTCATTATTAATTGGCACTTGGAATTGTGTGGTCTCTCTTAGATTACTACAATATTGGAATGGATCCAAATGATCAACTATCGTGATTATGGTGCCATTGTATGGGAACTTAAGGAATTGGTGGTATGTGAATGGTTAAGACTTCATGGCATGAATCCATGGTTGACATAGGAGAAGGTTATATGGGAGATCGAGGTCCAAGACTTGAAAAGTGGTATCCATGACTATAGAACCAACTCTAATAGGTAATGTTATGACTCCTTTAGTTATTTGTTCTTCATTGTCATATGCCTTGATGACAATGCTCTTGGTAGCATCTACACATGCTTCCAAGAAATCTAACATGTTAACGAGTTTCAAGGTGCAAATGTTCAACCCTACTCCATCATCTACCAAGACTCATCTGACTTTGGTTGTATGGATAAGAAGTTCAAGGTGTAAGGGGTCATTATTGTTTGTCTTCTTAGTTGAATAGTCTTGTTCAAAAAAAGTGGCATGATGGGAGTTTTTCAAATAGCCTACCATCTCTTGGAAATGATTGATGTCAAGGTCAATAGGGACAATTGTATTATGCAAAGCTTTATCAAGGATGGCTTGGTGATATCAGGTGATATATGCAACAAATCTAAGATAGAAATTTGTGTTGGGATCTTTCCCAGTTAGTCAAGAAAACTTACCAAGGCTTTGAAGACTGTTGTTTTTGTCGAGGTGGAGGACCTTAGATAGTTACTTTTGTGCGACAGTTATTGAATACACACTTGAGTGGTTTTTTTATGGTAATAGTGTTGACATGTTCATCAGTGACTCATATTATTTATAATGGTAGTGTGATTGTAGTCATATTTGGCATTCATGTAATTGGATGAATTTTTATTGGTCTTATTGCCTGAGTTGGAGGCTTTTCCTTTTCTATGGTCATATAGAGAATCAAAAAAGACTTTATGATCACTATTTGAGGATGGTTGTTTCTTTCCATTAACTTCAATAGTTCTATTTTCCACAAGATCTTGTATAATATTTTTCAACTATAAAAATTGTGATATATTTTGACCCTTAGTTTGGTGGAAATCACAAAAGGAATTATCATCCCAGCAAGAGGGTTTAAACTGTCCAGGATCATATTGTTTTGGCTCAGGAAGTTGTATGAAATTGTGTTGGATAAGTTGTTTAAAGAATGATTCAATCGGTTCCCCAAGAGGAGTGTATTCACATTTTGGGAACTTCCTTTGTGTTCTTGGTTGTTGTGTGTTTTGGACAAAAAAGTAGTTTATCAACATTTCTTGGTATGATTGTAGATGGATTGTGTCCTCCAAGTGTAATGACTAGGCATGTGTGTATAGTTTTAGTGTCAATAATGCCATCATTGGTTATGTTCTTGTTTCAATACCAGTACTTGTTTTTGTCATTTGGGGCACTTTGGGCATTTGAATTATTGTAAATGGAATTTTGATTTCACCTTTTTCAATGAGAGATTTTTCAAGGATGATACCTTTTTCCACTAGTTCCACAAAGGAGGTGCAACATTGTACTCTTAGATCACTTCTCAATTTTTGATTAAGGTTTTGTAGGAATATGGTAACCTTTTTCTTTGTGGTTATTTCAACTAGACATTAGCTAGCTAGACTCCTCCATCTCTAGAAGAAGGAGATAAAGTTCTCTCCTTCATCTTGTGTAGTGTGACATAAGGTGGCTATTTTGATTTCATTGTCAATGTTAAAGGAGAAATATTCAATAATTTTTTTTGCAAGTTCACCCCATGACCTTATGCCATATGGAAGTTGAGAAAACCATTCAAGTGCTATTCCAATAAGGATTCATGGAAAAAGTCTCATGAGATATGTGGGGTCATATCCCATATCTATACACATTGTGGAAAATTCCCTTATGTGCTGGAGAGGATTACGTTCCCCATTATACTTAGGAAAGTTTGGTATGACATATCTATGTGGGAAGGGTGGCATATGTAAAATTTTGTCAAAGGGGAATGGAAATAATTCTTTTGTTGAATAGGTCTTTTTGCTAGACATTTGCATATTGTCCATTTGTTGTTGAAGGGATTGCATTTGTGTTTGCAAAACATCCACTTGTGTCAATGATGTGTTTGGTGTATTGTTGGGGTCTATGTAAGTGTTTCAAGATCCAATGTTATGTGATGGGTTTTGGTATAGTGTATGAGTGTAAGATGGAGTTTGTTTTGGAATGTAGGATGTGTTTTGGTTTGGTGTATGCTGGTTGGGAATGTGAATGTTATGCAAAGGATTATGTTGGTTTCCAAATTGCATGAAAGGTATATCTCCCATTTGTGAGACCCCTATTTGTGGTATGACACTAGTAGTGTTGATGTTTGATGTGGCATTTGTCATGCTGGTGTAGAATTTGGGCCTTTTGGTTGTGTTATTGGTGCAAAATGGACTTGATGATGATGCTCCTATGGTGAATGTGATGCCTTGTGTCATGCTTTATGTGCCAAAGGGTGATGTGTGGATTGCTGTCACATCTTGGGTGGATCCTCCTAATGGTATGGACATTTTTATGTGCTGGATAAAGCCACTAGAGGCCATTGTGTTGTTTCCTTGTGTAGATGAAGCTAGAAATGTATGGACATCAAATCTAGGGGGTGATATGGCACCATCTATCAATAATTTTTCCAAATATCATTGAGGGTCTTGTGCCAAGTATTCATCTACAAAAGAGGAAAATTCTAGGTCTTGAGAGGCAACCTCTAAGTCTTCAACTAAAATGTGTCCATTTTGGTCTCTAGTGACAAATTTGTTTGATAGGGGTTTGTGAGGTCTTGTTGTCCCTTGTGTGTATTTTGCAAATGGATTGATAAAGTCTTGTGGAGTAGCCATATTGTATTTGTTTCTTTTTCAACCTAGTTTCAACCATATAATATTTGTAAGAGGGAGTGATGATGAGGATGACTATGAATGACGCCTATGATGTCCTATGCAAGGATGTATCTAAGGACAATGCCAAGTTATCAATTCAAGGTGACAAGATGTCAAAAGGTTAATAAAATGATCATGTCACAATGAATTCTAAACTATGACAATGTCTATGCAAGATGTCTATTTTTTAGGTTTTTGTTTTTATATTTGGGATGCAAATGTCTAGAATGATGTCCAAAGTATGTAAATAAAATTTCAATGTAAGAGGGATGGTAGGTGCAAATGGTAATGAAAACTAAGGTAATGACCACTAAATGCCTTATGGTAAGACCTAAGCAAGGTTGCTAAACCAAATCAAGGTAGCCAAAGGTTCAAATCTAGTTTGTCAATACTTCAAGGATAATGGTGATTAAAAAGACAAAAAGGTTGACAATGGTGGTTTCCAACTAGCCTTGGGAGTTGAGGACCAACATATATGACAAAATGACTAAAGATGATGGAAAGTTGAAGTCAAGACAAGTTTTTATCTGATCACTATGAACTAGTCTTAAATTTGATAGGCTTCCAAAACTAAGGTTCACAACAAGGTTTATGCAAGCTAGAAGATGCCTTAATGTCCTACCTATGGTGTATGGAAGGAATGCAATGTTGGATGGTGGGTGACAGTCTTACAAATCTGTGGTTAAAACCCTAGTGATACTTAGGATCAATTGACAAATAGCTATGTTTTAGTTTTTTGGAAAATCTATGGTCTCAGGCAATTGCGTTGTTTCAACTATTGGTTGTGGTTTAATACATTCAAATGTAGTTTTCTTGAATGAAAGTTGGGGTTTAAGATAATCAATTGCAATTTTCTAGAATAGCAGTTGCGGTTTTTATCAATTTATTGCGGTTTTCTGTGTCTTTTAATGACTTTTGTTTGAATTTGATCAAGTTTTGAGGTGATTTGATGATCAATTTTGGCATACACAAAAGACAATTTGATGACACTTGTTTTTGGTTTGGTTTGAATCTTTAAATGTGTAAAAGACACTTGCAAACACACTTTACAACCTATGGCTTCTCAAGAGATACCACCCACTAGAACCCCACTCAGATTTATCCAACCACTTAAACAAGGTGAACAACTAGAGACTTGGTGGTATTGGTTCCCCTCCATAACACTTACTTCTCAGGCTCACCAAGTCTCAATTCCCCAAAGAGGAATTCTTTCCTCTACACATGCTTAGTGAAGAAGTGAAGTGGCTTCAAAATGACCATTCCTGTGCTATCAAGTGAAAGGGATTTTGGCCACTACAACAAGGTTCTTAGTGAATACTCGGGGACACAACTCCCCACAAGCATCCAACAAGCCACTTAAGGCTTTAATCACTATACTAGGGGCTCTTATACCTTTAAAATAAAAGGTAGGTACCTTGTTTCAAGTGACACCGTACGACAAGGGAAAAGTCTACCATGAGGACTTGACAGTTTAGTCTTATCCTTTTATATACCAGCCTGAGTGAAAAACTGATTGGAGTCATTCCCTCTTTCAAGGTAGGCCCCTCTAAAGGTAACAAAATCAAGACAAGGATGTTGTTTTTGATCACCCAAGATTGCACAAAGCACAAGGGGAGAGCATACACAAAACACCTTTTCCTCACAATCGCATGAAGTTCATTTTAAACCCAAAATCCAAATGTGTGGGTAATTATACAAGATGCCTAAAGATGTTTTTGGTCACTCAAGATCACCTAAAATGTGCAAGAGGAGAGCATACACACCTTGAAGCAAAATGCAAATCACAATACAAAGCAAACAATTTTTCTTCTTAGCCTCCAAATCAATATGTGAGAAAACACTTAATGCAAGATTAATTTTAAACCCTATGAGTGAGATGCAAGTTCTTTTTAAACCAATGAGTGAGATGCAAATTAAGGCTAATTTAAGCCAAATGTCATGTGAATGCAAGGTTAATTTTAATCCCCATAAATGAATGAAAAGAAGACAAGATTGGTTTTATGATTAATATCAAAATATCTCTTTTCCAACTATGCCACACACTAGAAATCAAAGATTAGTAACATAAAACCCCTAAGATATGAAATGACAATGACCTAAACTGAAAATTCAAATTCTGGAAAGATAGGCAATTGTGTCACAAAAAAGAGTTATTGCGTCTTGCATAAATTGACAAATGCATCTCAGGAACTATGACTATGGGTTTCAGAATGTCAACTGCAGTTCACCAGAAAAGTTGTGGCTTGTATTGATGGTAGATGTGGTTAACCCAAAATATGAATGTGGTGAAACACAATCAGTTGTAGCCCAATAACCTAAACTTGTAAAATAGTAGAAAATCTACCAAAAAATAGATGATCTAAGGATGCCTATGATATGAAACTAGGGTTAGAATAATGAACTGGAAAGCTAAATGACCTAAATCTATCATAAATAACTAGAAATTTAAGGGTCTATGCAATATCATGGGGGTCTGAAAAGCAACGATGTGAAAAAAAAGGATTTTTTAACATGCCCAAAAATGCAAAATTTTTGCTTTGACTTTTGTAGGCTTGTGTACAATATCTGTTTTGGTTTGGTAATACAAAACTGAAACGCATATCCGTTTTGGAAAGTGGGAAGCCATTTTAAAAAAAAATAAAATAGATATTCATTTGAAATGGATATCCATTTGAGATATCCATTTTGAAGACCCTAATACACCCTTTAGTAAAATGGGCATGACTTTTGCATTTCTTATTGAAATTTCAAATTTTTACAGGCATTGGAAAGGTGATTGAGATCTCTACGCAATGGACTAGGTGGTGTTTCTATATTGTACAACACAATAAAATAATTATAATAATTTGAACTTCATATTTCATTTTTGAAACATCAAATGCTCACTACTTTCACATTCAAAGTCTTTTTTCATGATTTTTTTGTAACACTCATCTCAAAATACTTGAAACATTAGAAATAGTAATGAATAATGAAATATTTATATTTTTTGTAGCAAGAGTAGATGAAAAAATCTTCATAAATCATCATATCTCTTTGTCCCTTTCTCTACCTCTCTATATATCACTATGTCTCCCCTTAAACTCCAGACCTATCCCTCCCACCTTTCTTCTCTCCTTGTTCCTCTTTATACCTATCTTTCTCTCTCTCTCTCTCCTTGGGCTCTATAAATATCCTATCTACCTCTCTCTCTCTCCATCCTTCCTTCCTTCTCTCTCTCTCTCTCTCTCGTTTCCCTCTCTCTCTCATGTCCCTCCCCTCCCACTCCTCTCCCTCTCCCTCTCCCCTCTACATCTCCTTCTCACTCTCCATCTCCCCTCCTCCTCTCTCTCTCCCTCTCTTTTAAGTATCTCTTCCTCTTAAGTCTCTCTCCCTCTTAGGTATCTCTCTCAAGTCTCTCCCACTTCCTCTCTCCATCTTAGGTCTCTCTCTCTCAAGTCTCTCCCACTCCCTCTCTCCATCTTAGGTCTCTCTCTCTCTCAAGTCTCTCCCACTCCCTCTCTCTCTCTCTCTCAATGTCTCACTCACACTCCCACACCTTCTCCCTCTCAGGTCTCTCACCCCCACTCTCTCTCCTCTCTCCTCCTCCCTCCCTCCTCTCAATTCTCTCTTCCTCTCCCTCCCTCTATCTCTCTCTCTCAGGTATCTCTTTCTCTCCCTCCCCTCTATCTCTCTCCTCTCAAGGTATATATATATCTCCCTGTCTCTCCTCACTCTCCGTCTCTCCATCTTAAAGTCCTCTCTCTCTCTCTCTCTCTCTCTCTCTCTCTCTCTCTCTCTCTCTCTCTCTCTCTCCCCTATCTCTCTCACTCCTCAGTTTCCCTCTCGGTCCTCTCTCTCTTAGGTGCCACCACCACTCCCTAGATCCATGTCCTCTCACTCTCCATCTCCCTCTCTCCCTCTCTCTCTCCATCCCTTTGGATTTTCTCTCCCTCTTGGGGTCCCTCTCTCTCTCTCTCTCACACACACACACACCTCTCTCTCTCTCTCCATCTCCATCTCAAGTCTCTCTCTTCCACTCTCTCTCTCCTCTCTCCCTCCCATCTCCCTCTCAAGTCCCTCTCCCTCCCTCTCTCTCTCTCTCACTCATTTGCTCTCATGTCCCTCCCACTCCCACTCCCTATCACTCTCCATATCCCTCTCACTCTCCATGTCCACTCTCTCCCTCTCTCTCTCCCCTCCTTTGAAGGAATCTCTCCTTCTTAGAGTCTCTCTCTCTACTCCCTACTCTTGGGTCTCTTCCACTCCTCTCTTCATCTTGGCTCTCTCTCTGGTTCTCTCCCTCCTTCCTTCTCTCTCTTCCTCCCTCTCCCTCTATCAGGTATCTCCCACTCCCTCTCTCTTCTCTCATGTCTCTCTCTCACTCTGTATCTCTCTTAGTCACACTCTCCATCTCCCTCTCAGGTCTCTCTATCCCACTCTCTCTCAAGTCTCTCTCTCTCACACACACTCTATCTCTTCATATCCCTCTTAGGTATCTCTCTCCCCCTCTCTCTCTCCCTCTTTCCTTCCCTCTCTCCATCTCAAGTCCTCTGGCTCTCTCTCTCCTCTCCCCCATCTCAAGTTACTTATTAGGGAGAGACAAGAGGGATGGAAGAGAGGGAGAGATAGATAGAGGAGAGAGGGAGGGAGGAGGAAGGGGGAGAGGAGAGAAGATACATTTATCTAGTTAGGGTGGGAAGGGGAGACTCTTGAGAGATTTATCTAGTCAAGGTGGGAAGGAGACACCTGAGAGATAGAGGGAGTGGGAGAGAGGGAGACCTGAGAGTCTTGGCTAAGTTTTTCCCTAGATCCTTGAAGGATACTACTTTAGAATGGTTTTCTTTGTTACCAAAAAAATCAATTCATTCATTCAATGAACTTGTTGAGGAATTTATCAACCATTTCCAAGTGCATGAATCCTAAGATGACCTTGGCTGATTTGATGAGATGTAAGCAAAAAGAAGAAAAGATTGCTGAATTTATTTCACGTTATCAATTGCTTTATTCCCAAATAGATGTAAAGGTTCCCAATCCTCACCTTCAAAATATGTTCATATAGAATTTACAAGGTAAGATACAAGATAAGCTTACCATGATGAAATTCCCCTCCTTCATGCACTTATGTACTACCCTCCATGATTATCAAAACTCAGTTAGTAGTCATGATGAAAAATCCACCTCTAGCCGAATTGAGAAGTCCAAGTCTGCAAACCAAAAAAATTACCAATCTTTTAGGAAGAAGAATAAAGGTTTCCTTCAACTAAATCCCCCTCAACAAACAAATCAACATGTAGATACCCAAGTAGCTGCTATTAAAGTGATGATACCCTTTAACTATGGGGACCTAAAAAGGAAAGTCACTCCCTTGCTTGATACCCTTCATAACACAATGTCACAACTCTTAGAACAAAAAATGATTACTTTTCCTCCCATTAAAACTCCCGATCCTAATAAACCATTACCCACTTGACTATAGACCAAATTCTTATTTTCATTATCACCAAAAAAATAGACACGATACAAAACATTGTAAGCATCTTAAACATCCTGTGCAAGACCTCATTGATTCCAGTTGAATTTTTGTTGGAGGTGTTAATGATCAAGGAAATAAGTTCATTGGCCCTCCTAACCAAAACTTGCAAATTTTTACCAACCCTATGTCTAATAATAATATTTCATTCATCAAAGCTAGTGAAACTAAAAAGAATGATGTGATGAATGTTGACATAGATGATGACAACAATGATACTGTTCAAAATGATCCTATAGATACTGATCCTATGGATGATATGGTTGGATTGATTGAGATAAAACCTCATAATGGACAAACTAAAAAGCCTCTTGAGTTTTCTTTCTCCTCACAAGATATACTTAAACATGCACCTGATGGTCCTCTTTACATAGCCGACTGAATCTATGACAAGCACACTAATGGGATATTAATAGATCCCATCTGTGGAGAGAATGTGATCACTGAAGAATTCTTACTCATGCATGATCTATACAAAGAAATATATGATAAACCAAAAGCGTGGATCAAGACACATAACAGTTTCACTTTCCCTACAATGGGATCGATCACCCTTCCTTTACAAATAGGACCAAAAACATTAGATGTTTCATTCTCCATCATCTCACAGTTGAAACAATTTTTTGTGAAGCTAGGCTATCCATGGCTTCACTCCATGAATTTCCTCCCTTTGGTTGTGCATAAATGCTTAAAGTTTCCCTTTGATAATGAAATTTTCACCATGCATCATAGTGGCTTTAACCTTTTGTCCTCCTGAGGGAAACTTTCATTAGATTTATTTTAGCTTGAGCCTATGGAAGCTATTAAACCTTGAGAAGAATTCTTTTTAAAATCCTACCAAAAGTTCAAGGCGAAATGCATATAAGAAAATCCCTCCAAAACATTGCCTAAATCCATGACCAAAACTATCATACTTGACGAAACCATGATTGAACCAAAAGACATACCAAGCAACCAAGAACAAATTAAGATACATCCTTTGCCTACATCCTATAAAATACCAAGAGACAATGAAATCAATCCTGTTATGCCACCTAAGATAAAACAAGTCTACAAGCCTAAAGAGAAAGTGGTTGAATAATCTCATAAAGTTCCTTTCGTTCCTCCCATTAGGGAAGAAAAGAAACCTATGATTGATCAACCCGCTCCCATAGAAACACAACTTGAAAATTGTACTAATAGAAATAGAAGTGCTAGAGAGCATAGGCATAGACGTCGTGCTCTTGCTCAAAGGTTATATGAAGAAAACAATAGAGAAAATCAAAATCCAAACTTGATTGAAGCATTGCACAATGAGTCTCCCCCTTCACCAAAAAAAAGAGACATTATACTGCAACAAGAGCCAAATCCTTCTTTAGACATTATCATTTGACCTCCTATTGTGATTAATTTAGATGATGATAATGAGGTTGCTAAAATTGATGAGGAAATGCATAATGAATTAAATACATTATTTTCCTCTTCTATGAGCTTAATTGACACTTCTCCTAAGAAGAGTGTTGAACCTGGCGATGGCCCTAGTTCGACACTTGTTATTGTCCCTTTGGCTAGTTCTCTGCCTTTAGTATACAATGAACATGATTGGGATGTAGACGACCTGCTTTAGGTTGACTCGCATATTTCTTACTAGTATTTTGCATTGTTTCTTTTTCTTTTGCGTGATTGCATGTGTAAGGTGATCCCCTGTGTTCTATTTGATGTATCTCTCTCTCTCTTTGTGACATTCCTCTATTTGTACCTTCATTCTTCTCTATGCCATAAATCTTTTATCTTTTCCTTTATCTTTATCTTTTTCTTGTGTTTTCCTTTTGGGGATGATGCAAGGCGTTAAGACATTCATGTCTCTTCCATGTTGACCCAAAATCTTTTCCTTTTCCTTTCTCATTTGTCTTATGTTTTCTTTCTAGGGATAATGCAAGGTGTTGAGACATTCACGTCTCTTCCATTTTGATGCACCAAAAAAAATGGGCCCTTGTCATTTTCATGGTCTTTTAGGCCTTGCTTCATGATGTTTGGTCTATTTTGCTCTGATTTTATGTCGTAACATGGCTTAAACATTCACATTAGGTCCTTAAAATTAAAATAATGACGTCTTGTGAAGGTGTTGTGAAGTGTTGTAAGACATTTCTACACTGTTCTAGACTCTATTCATTACAATTCACCTAAAAATCACCTTTTCATCATTAATCAAGTCCTATTTTGAAGTGTTGTAAAGTCTTGTAACAAGATTTCACACTTTTCTAGGCACAATTTCACTATTTACACATTTCTTATGCTTTATTTTACCCCTTTATACCCTTATAAGACTTAGTTAAGTGCAATTTTTAATGTAAGCCTGACAAACATCATTAAATACAAT
>VDFB02145632.1:0-48302 GCA_007258455.2 Sequoia sempervirens | reverse complement strand
AAGGTGTAGGTCTATGTAAGAGGTTGTCACTTGAAAAATAATTAAAATAAATAGATTGTGGGGTTATGTTGATGACCGAAGTATTGTACATTCCACTTTCCATTAACAACTCCTACTCCTACTAGTTCTAGAAATACCCTAGATCCATAAGCCTTAACTCATTCTACTTTAACATTTCCATATGATTTAGGGGAAACTAGAATATATACTAAGGGGAAACTAGAATATATACTAAGGGGAAACATAGAAGTACTAGTAGCAATGTTGTAAACATAGTCATAGAGTTAGTCAGTGTGTTAAATAAAGACAAGGTAGATGGTGCCACTATATTTTTTTTCTTTTTCAATAGCATTCCATTTCATGTACCTCACTCTCCTTAATATAAAGAGGTTGTTAAAAAATAATTAGAGTAGGACCATTGTGTGTGTCACAACAAGAGTAAAAACTAAGGACAAAAATCTTGGATGAAAATCATCCCAACATTAATATTCTAATGGCGAAAATGAAAGCCACCTTGGTTACTAGTGGATGCAACATACAAATGGATGGGAGGATAAATATATACGACCCTTACTTAAGGATACTGATTTTTCAAGGTACCACTAGGACACTGATTTTCAATTATAAATCCTTAGAGATTCTATTGAGGATGTTAGGCAAGAGAATATGGTGCACTTTTAGTGATCGATGTATCATATCTATGAAAATTTGTAGGGAAATTGATTGAGTCAATGTACTTGCATATTTGATTGACTTCTTGTTGTGAGTATACCATGAACAATATACTCAAGGATATTGGATAAATAAAATAGATCAAAGAGGTAGGTAATGGTGTTATACATGTGCATATGCTTATTTTTAGTTATTGTACTTCACATACACTCTTAAAAAATATCTAGAAAGGTGTTTCTAAAACCTTTAAAGGCTAGATATGCATCACACTTCATTCTCTTCGAGAGGCTTCTTGAGTTGCAATATACATTTAAACTAAAGTTCATGATAAAAAATTCAAATAAAAAAGGTTAGAGTAGGAGAGGATGGTTAAGTATGTGGTGAAGAGTAACACATTTTGGGATGTATGCAAGATACATTATTTATATCATTTCTCCAATATTCAGATTTATTATGGGGATTGTAGACACCTAAAAAATATCCTAAGAATATCATACATCTTGATTTCAATTTTTAAAATCATTTTCCTCATTTTGGGATGCATGCAAGATACATTATTTATATTATTACTCTAGTATTCAAAGTTACTAGGTATGAAGAACTAGGGTGACTTTGTATCTAATGCATTGACTTTGAGTTTGAAAACAAATATGAGTATCCTTGCTCATACTTGACATACAAAAATCTTATTTTATTATGTAACAAAATGAAGCTATTTCAAAGTAAGGACACCAATACACAAAAGGTATGAAGAACTAGATATGCACTAGCCTTTGTATTACTCAAGACCATCCTTACAGACACAAGGCAAGTATTCCTCAAGGCTATATTACAAAAACATCCAACACGCACAATAGGAGAAAGTAATGATAATGCCTCAATTCCTTTCTCTCTAAATCATTTTTTTAGACATCTCCAAGAGACCATTAGAATAGGGAAATGCAATAAAACCAAAAGAAAAGATCAAAATAAAAAATGTCAATGTCATCATATCTCTTGCCAGAGAGAGTTGTTCTAGTTGATATCTGAAATGACTTCTATTGAAGGAAATATCTATCCACAAGACATGCATTGGATGTTGATTTCTTGTAAAGTGTTTGATAGGTTGTTCTTATGAAGGTTAATTAACATGTTTGATAATGGTCAAGAATCATGATTTTGCATGAAAGTTTGTGTTTTGATAATTGTTTTACTTGCTTATGTTTGTTTTTCCAAAGGTTAGGATGACGATAGGTTTATTATGGATGAATGATTATTGTAGATGAGATGAGATGGGATGGGATGAATTTGTTTCTTTTTCTTTGTAGAATATTTCACTATTTTTGACTTTTTAAAATTTTTTGAGATTGTTTGTGGAATTTTGAAGTTTTTTGATTTGTTTTTGGTATTTTCAATGTTTGGACCAAGAGAACATGATCTAAGGGTTAGACCTATTCCTTGAGGGCTCATCTAAGATGGCCTTTCCTACATGGACGCATAGAGGCTTTGTAGTTCAATTATTTGGACTTAGATAATTAGCTCATACTTGGATGACCAATGATGCTTTTGGGATTTTCACAGTTATTTAAATATTTTTTGGAGATTACAGGTTATTTGGATATTTTTGAGATTTTTAGGATTTTTGGATGTTTTTGAGATTTTTAATATTTTTAGATGCTTTTATATTTTGAGGATTTTTGGATGTTTTTATATTTTGAGTAATTTTGGATGTTTTTGGATTTTGTGAAGATATCTAGGTATTTTTTGAATTTTTTGAAGTTATCTAGATGTTTATATATTTTTGAAATTATTTGGATATTTTTGGATTTTTTGAAGATATCAATGAATTAGGTGGTAAACAAGAATCCTTTCCAACAACTAGGTGTAGGAAGATGCCCCTAGCAATGTGTTAGGTTACTTTGCTATGAGAAGAATAGGATGACCTTAGGATAGTACCAAGGATACTCGTCAAACACCAAGCCATGATAGGGATGGAGATGGATGAATGAAAGATGGATGGATGGATAGAAATTTTATTATAAATGGGTGAAGGATAAGAGTATTTTATAGATGGTAGATGGTAATTATTTACACAATGTGCCTATTTACTAGGTTTTCACCAAGGTACTTGCCCAAACGACCATCAATCAAAGTGGTTTTCACTAGAGGATAATTTTTTCTTTATTGTTTTATCTTTTTTTGGATTTTTTCTATTTATATTTTTTTTGGATTTTTGGAATAAGATACCCTTCATGGGCTAGGAATAGAATAATTTGAGATGGATTCTTTTGATAGGATCCTATAAGGGATCCCCTTCAAGAATTGCTAGTTGATAAGCTCCTAATCCATATCTTGTGGTGATGATAAAAGGTCTCAACTAGTTTGGTTTAAGCTTTCCTTTATCTAGATCTAACTGATTCTTTTAATTCTCTTTTAGAACAAGGTATCCTACTTGAAAGTTTTGAACCTTGATATTCTTGTTTAGCTTTGACAAAGCTAATAAGAACACTCACTTCTAGGAAATTTCATCTAATAATTCAAGTTCATTCAACCTTGATGTCATCTATTCCTCATCATTGATTAGGTGCTGCAATGAAACTCTCAATGATGGGAGCTCAACCTCAATGGGTAAGATGGATTCATTCCCATAAACCAAGGAATATGGAGTGGCACCAGTTGGTGTTTTAATAATTGTTCGACATGCCCATAGGGTGGGGTTGAATTGTAAGTGCCAATCCTAGTCAACATCATTAACTATCTTTGTTAAGATCTTGATGATGGTATCATTAGATGCTTTAGCTTGACCATTTCCTTGGGGGTGATATGAGGTGGAGAAATAATGCTAGATATGGAATTACTGAAAATTTCTCAAAAATATTGATTTTTGAAAGGTGTTCCATTATCTATAATAATATCCTGATGAACATCATAGAAAAAAATTAGATAGTTTAGGATGAACTTAAATATATATTTTATTGTGATATAAGTCATGGGTATAGCCTCAATCCACTTCATGAAATACTCAGTTTCAATGATTATGAATTTATGTCCATTAGAGGAGGTAGGTGCCATCTTCCCAATGAGATCAAGCCCCCATTGGGAGAAAGGCCATGGTGTGGTGATAGGTTGAAGTTCATATGTTGGAGCATGGATGAAATCACCATGTTGTTGACATTGTAAGCACTTCTTCACCAACTAATTAGCGTCTACCTCCATGGTAGGCCAATAGTAACCCATTCTAAGAAATTTTTTAGGTTTAAGGTGATGCCAATTGAATGTGGCCTAAAAACACCGTTTTGTACCTATTTGAAGGAAATTGAAGCTTCTTCTTGGTTAAGACATTTTAATAACATTTCATCATGACTTCTTTGATATAGGGTGTCACTGGTCAATAATGAAAAAGTGGGAGGATCTTTGAAGAAATGTTTTGTGAAGGTTAGGTGTAAGGTCAAATGGAAAGATACCATTATGAAGGTAGGTGAAAATACCATGGTACCAAGGGGAATTGAGACCAATAATTTCACACACAAACTTTGATTCAATGATGTTGAAAGCTGGTATGAGAAGTTGATCTATGAGAAATTCACATTTCAAGTTGTTGTGTGGTATGTATAACAAAGATCCACTAGTTTCAATTTCATATGTTGCTCTATTGTTCATCCTTGGAATCTGTTCAAAGGTAATGTCTATGAAGTACTCTTTAAATCTATCTACCATTCTCTTGTATGGAATTAACTTGTCATCCTTGGTCTAATAGTCATCATTGACTTGCCTTACCATTAGTTGGGAATCACCATAGACTTGGAGTTCCTAGATTTTCCATTGGATAGTTATCCTTATCCTTGTAATGACGACTTCATACTTAGCTACATTTTTTGTACATGAAAATGCTAACTTATAGGACTTTGGTATACAATCACCTTGAGGGGTGATGAATAGGATACCTACTCTTGATTCATGATGTGTATGGGAACCATCAAAGTATAGCTTCCATTGATTTGTCTATGTGAGGGTGAATATTCTTTCATCTGGAAAATCATATACTACATGATTTTTTGCATATATTAGTGCTTCAACTAATTGATCAATGATAACTTGTCCTTTGATAGCCTTTTAGTCCACATACTCGATGTAAAAATTGCTTAGGATCATAACCCATTTAGGTGCATGCATCTTGTGAGAGTTTCCTTTGATAATAGATACTTCAATGGATCAATCTTAGAGATGAGCTTAACCTAATCACCAAGCATGTAGTGATGTAGCTTTTGAGAAGGAAAAACCACTACTAGACTTGTTTTGGAAGTATTGTTAAGTTCCTACCCCACTAGGGTATTGTTGATGTAATAAATAGATCTCTCTTTGCTTGTCTCATCATGTTGTGCTAAGAGAGATCCTAGTGCTATTGAATTTGTTGAGATGTATAGTATCAATGGTTGTCTGCAACTGATGAAATCAAGACTGGTGGTTATGCTAGAAAATATATCAACTATTAGAATACTTGCTGGTAATGATAATCCCATTTTAATGCTACCCCCTTGTGGAGAAAGTGTGTGAATGGGTGGAACTTGTCTGCCAATTGTGAAATAAACCTCCTGATAGACTGTAGTTTACCTTCAAGAATTTTTAGTTGTTTGAGAGTTTTAAGTGGAGGAATCTCCATTATAGATTTGAATTTATCAGGGTCCACTTCAATTATCCTTCATGATACAATTTACCCAAAATTTTACCAAAAGTGACTCCAAAGACACATTTCTTCAAATTCAATCTCACTTGGTATTTTTCTAGACTATCAAAAATTTGGGCCAAGACTTCAAGATGTCCTTTCCTTCTGATTGATTTTGCTATTATGTCATCCACATAGTCTTTCAGAATCTTGTGAAACATATCATGGAAGATTAGGATCATTTCTCTTTGATAGGTTGCACCAACATTTTTGAGACCAAAGGGCATAACGTTCCAGTAGTAGGTTCCCCAAGGACATGTGAATGTATTTTTGTGGAAATTCTCTTTTGCTGTCATTATTTGGTTGTATCTTGAAAATCTATCCATGAGAGACAACATCTCATGTACAACTGTAATATCCACAATGCTATCTATGTTTAGTAGTGGAAAATCATCTTTAGGAAAAGCATTATTCAAATCTCTAAAATCCATGCATATCTAGATGCCCCCAGTGGGTTTTGATATTGGTACTAGGCTTTAAACCCACTCAAGATAATCAATACATCTTATAAAATCCACATCAAGTAGCTTTTGCAATTCAACTTTGACTAGTAGTGTTATTTGGGGATACATTTCTTGTAGCTTTTATTTCATCAATTTCACATTAGGATGCATTGTCAAGTGATGTACAACTAATGAAGTATCAAGTCCTAGCATGTCTACATATAACCAAGAAACTTTAATCTTTCTCTCTTTTAGGAAAACTGCTAGATTACTTTGTTATTCATTATCTAAGGATGTAGCATAGAAAGTGACTTTCAAGGTTGTTCAATTAATCTGACATTTTCTGGTTGCACTGCTTCTGCAAGAACTATTGATTTCTCTTGTCCATTGAAAAAATAAGGAGATTGAATCCTTCATATGTGTCTCAAAGAGGTTTTCACCTTTGTATATATCCTTTGTTTTTACTTTTTCATGATTTGAAATTTCCACTTTGTGGTTTTCACTTGGGGATCTTATTTTTATTTTTAGATTTATCATTTTGTGATTGAAGGATTTATTTGTGTCTCCATAGTATTCTTGTGTATTAAATTCAATATAAAACCCTACTTTGTGATCTCTAAAAGGTATATGATCTTCAAGCGACACAAATTCTAAGATAGCCTCATCATTTTATAATGAATCAAGAATTGGTTCTTGTTGTTGGTCCCAATCAATGAGTTGGGGATGTTGGAACACAATAATATAATAAGAGGGGGGGTGAATCAGTAGATCAATTAAAAATAGTTCGTTAGTAATTTTAAATTGATATAAAAGTATGTGTAGAGAGATTAACATGCACATGCACACATAACACCAGATATATGTGGAAACCAAAGATGGGAAAAACCACAGTGAGAAAAACTCTTAGGATCTACTGTCCTAATCTAGCCTCACAATAGAACCTCACTAGCTACAATATTTAATGGCACCAACCCTAAGGAGATACCAATCCCATGATTTAGGAGCACCAACTCCAAGGAAGCACCCAATCGCTAACTAAGCACCAACTTAGCTATTTGATGGCACCAACCAATCAGATTTACAATGAAAATACTGGAGCTACAACTCTAGATTATAATTGATTCACTTGAATTTGATTCTTTGTTACAAGTCTAATTTGTAACTACTCATATGATACTTTGCTTCTCTACAAGCATTCCCTCTATCTCTGTTGTTGTAGATTCAACAACTCATTCCTCTCTTTTCTTCTCTACACTGCACATTAGAACATCCTCTATTCTTTCTCTGATGTTGATTCTACATCTACCTAGATGCATACCTCTCTCTCCTCTTTTCTATACAAACCCTAGATGCCATTCTCTATCATTCAATCAAAGCCATTCTTCTCTCCTCTTCTCTATCTCACTACTCTACACTTAGAACATTATTTGTTCTATCTTTCTGCATTGCACCTATGCACTTCAATGAATATCCTAGATAATATTTCTTGTAACTCGTCTAGGTTTTCTTCTTACAACATATGCATTCACACCACTTTTTCAATTTTATGCTTGTATTTATTCTCATACCTCCACTGACAAGCACTCATACCTCAAGCCATACACCACCATCCTAATTCACCGCATTTGCTAATTTTAGCAACTGTCAGACCCTAGATTAGATATGCATTAAATTCCATTCCTTGCATAATCGATTTGTATTTATTTTTTCCTTCTATGTTGGTTCATAACCGTTTCCACCACCTAGCCATTGGAGAAATTCAACATTGAATTTGGATTGTAGTTTTTTCTTCTTTTCACAACAAACTGATGGATGTCGATTAACCTCTTCAACTTTAAAACATGGACATTTGATTAGATTCCTTTAAACTTGCATTGTAGATCTCCATTGCTTCATATTGCCTATCATAACTTTGTTCAAGGTTCAAAAACCATTTTTGTGATGTGAAGGAGATGTGTGATGCAATAGTAATATGTCACCTATTTCTTTGAAAACATGTCCTCATATTTCTCCATTGCTAATTTGAAACAAAGTACCCACCAAGCTTTCCATCACATATCACACTTTGTTTATCATGGTTTAATTCACAACAATAATGTGAATTACCTATGCGATGGAAAAAAACCTTGCCATATATCCCTTCTTATGTCATACTCCACCAACCATCAGTCATCTCTTTTTCCTTTGTGATTGAGAGAATGAGAAACATGATATATAGAATTCATGCGGTGCAATCAATTCTTTCCACCTATTATCTTGACGTCACATTCCACTATTGTCACATATTGCAAATATGACCTTGTTGGGATGATTCACAATAATGATGTGAATCAACTATGTGATGGCCATCAGATCTCTTCCTTTTCATTACAGCCATTGATCTTGAATATCACACATTGCAGGTTTTCTTTACACTTGAAGAATGAAAATGTGATGCAAAGAGATTTTGTGATGGGAAAATATTTAGTTAATTACATCAATAACACCATTTTCATAGATCAATCATTGTAAAAGATGACACTCATCAGTAAGACGCCCAAGAGTTCTATGAAATGCATAGTAGTTCATGTTTTTACTCTTTCCTTTTTTGTTTTCTTTGATAGACCTGTCAAGTAAATCAATCCTAGATGGATGAGTTGTTCCATTTTTCATTTAGTTTCTAATGTATTGTGTTAGAATGACAATTCCTTGATCTTATATGGCTTAGATTTCTTACTTGTTTGGGCTATTTATTGAGGTGGAGGTGGGGGAGGAGGATATATGGTGATCCTATCATCCTTGTGAGGTATTAATTGGTCTCTCGATATGATCTTGTGAAAGAGAACACCTTTTCCCTTGGGAGATGTGCAAGGGGGTGGAAGATCTCGATATCCTAACCCCTTGGTATCCTTAGATGGTATTTTCTCTAATAGTTTGTGAATTCCATGCTCATTTGTTATGTCACATCCTTGTTTTCTTAAAATATTAAAGCCTTGACCATAAATCTCTTCTAAGTTAGTAACTCGATGAACATAGGATAGAAGAGTATCATTATTGTCCTTGTGATCAAGTTCAATAATGATTAATTGTTCAGGCTCATTTTGTGCTTCCATTTTAGGATGTAAGAGGTTCAACATATCAAGTGATGGGATTATAGGTCGTGTTTTCATGGATGGATAAAAGGATGCATTATTCTCAAGGTTGTGTAAGGAGTCTTTTATGAATTATTGCATGCTATCTTCATCTTGACCTAAGATTTCCACTTCACAAGGAAATTCATTAGGAGGTGAAGATCCATTAGTAGTCTCAATTGCATTACCTAGTTGTCACAAAACACACAACTTGAAACATCTACCAAAAATATTTTAAAGGTTTTCCATATAATACCCATACACACAGTTCATGATGGATTTTTATGCAAAGTTTCAACTCTAATATATTATAATTTTTAAATGCAAGATACTAAAAATGATATATTTTTAATGCCAATTTTTATTTTTAAACAATGCACTTAATTTGACCAATTGAACCTAATGCAAATTATAATAACAATTTTTTTTTTATTTCTGAAACTAAAACCTAGATTTAACAAAAAATCAAAATGAAGCAAATAGAGACACATCACTGCCCAGAATTTTGAAGCAACACACGTAGAAGGACTAATCACCCTAGGGTGAATGGGTCTTAGCATAGTGGTTGAAAAAATTTAAATTTGAGTCTAAGGTTCAATGTTAGGGTTTCTTATTTTAGACTACAAACTGTGGTTTTAGTGATCAAATTTTCTAGTTTTTTTATCTAAATGAAAGGGAAATGAATGAAAAATGATGAACAATATGAAACTTTTTGAAATACAATTTTGACCAAATTTGTGAATGTGAATGACTGAAAATGCACTATTATGCAAAATCAATGTAATATGCATGCAATTTTTTATTTTTTCAAATTTTAAAAGATCCAAAATGTAAACCTAAAACCATAAATGAGATGCAAACTAATGCAATGTTAAAAAACCTAAATGAAATTCAAACTAATGCAATACAATGCAACAAACTAATGCACACTAATGCAAATCCTAGATCTAGGGTTTGAATGGACTCCAATCTCAAAAATTTTGATGTACAATGTCGGGTTCACCAATATCAAGTGGTAACAAGGGGTATGATGCACCTGTCTTCCTCATTTCATTAGGAAAAATAGATCCCCTAGGGAAATATTGACATTCAACCCTTAGGTGAGTCAATCTTAATGGAGATCTTGATGTTTTCCTTATGATTGAGGATGAGGTAAATCAACTTGAAGTGTACTTTTGGGAGAAAAACTAAAAATAGTAAATAAACCCAATTATGCAATGTAACACTTGAAACATCAATTTTAATCCTTAACATGATAGAATCCTAAAAGTTTCAACAAATTTGAGAAAGATATGATTTTATGCACCTATCACAAAAAGCATTTTTTGAGTGTTCTCCTAGGACTTATTCACCCAAGGGTGAATGGGTCTTACTATAGGGGTTCAAAATCTTCTTTTACAATCCTCTACTCCTAGGTTTGCACTCTCGATTCTTCCAAGTTTCACAATTAGAAATTCATAATTAAAATTTGCAAGTGAGTTTTCGTGGCTTGACAACAATGTTGACAACTTTGACAACTTTGCAAAATTGCACTTTTGATGAATCTTCAATCACTTTTCAATCTAAGATCTACAACACACATAAGAGGGAAAATTTGTTTGTTTTTGGTGAACGGGGGTTTTCCAAGTAGTCAAACCTCATTTTGGTAATTAAACCTTGAAATGAAATGAAACATGAAAGAAAGGAATGATGAATGAAAAATTGCTTGTTGCAACTCACCAAACCCTTGAATGCAACCCTTGAAGGATTGAAATATAACACATCTCATAGATCTTATATGAAATGGCTTGATTGGATGTTGATCTTGATGCTTGAATCTTGACTTGAATGCTTCAAACCTACATCAAGATAACTTTGCGATGATGCTTGAGATCTTGAATTCTACAAAAAATGACTAAGAAATCTACTCTTGGACACCTTTGACAATAATCTTAGCTTTAGGAATGCTTGCATATGAATTCTAGATATCTTAGGATTTGAATTTGATAAAAAGACCTTGTATTTATAGGTAATTTTCTAATTTCCTGAAAACTAAACATTACATGCTGACATAATTTAAAATTTGAATTTGGAGATCATAAAAATTTCACTAAAAACATATTAAAAATTAGAATTTGACAACTAAAGGGGGCCCTTTCACCCAAGGGTGAATAGGTCTTGACCTAAATTGCTAGGACCTATTCATTTTAGGGTGTTAAAAATGATAATTGCATTAATTGAATATTGATTCCCCTTTCAAAAATTGCAATTAATTAGGCTTATAGATGCATAATTGGGCCAATTAGAGGCTTAATTAAACCCTATTAATTAAGGGACCCAAACATAATGTGAAAATGTAAAGGAGTACATTTTTCAAAACTACAATGGCTATAATGGAAAAGGGTGTGGTGCAAGAGAACAAATTATCCATGTTCCTGTAGAACCTAACATGCAAGAAACAACAAGAAATCTTGGTTATTTTCATTCAAAAACATTAAAAAATTGACTTAATCAATAGTATTAGTTGTTGCTCCTTGCCATGTGATAGTTGTAGCATCATAACATATTCACTAACATACATGGGGGTATAAACTTGGCTTTATGCAATCATATTTTGTTTTCCAAGGAGAAGCATATCACCATTCATTTGGCTCACCTTTTGTCTCTACACTTGGGGGGCAATGGGTTAGGTAGCCTTGTCATTGGTGCATTCCTTCTAGCAAGGTTTCCCTATTTATCTCCTTAAAACTTTAGTGTAGCAAGTACACTAACATTTTAAGAGGGGGCATATAGTTCCCCGCTCATTGTTTGCATAGGAAATGGTCTCTTCTTAGTGATGATACTATATGTCTCCTAAGAACTGTGACGTTCTAAACCAAAGTGTGATCTTCTTAATTCATGTGATGTGTCTCCTTTGTGGTAATATTAGACTTGATATCCCATAAGAGTGATATTTCTTGGCATATGACTTTCTCCTTAGTGGTAATGCTATGAATAGTGTTCCCTTAGGTGTGATATTTTATTCATTGACTAGTCCTATCTTTGTGGTGTTGTCAAGTATGGTGTTCCCTAAGGTGTGACCTTTCATACATTAAGTAAATCCCCTTTGATTATCTTGATTTTTTACCTTTTTAGCTGTCACATTTGTCCCCTGAGACATTAAACCTTATCATATTCATGGTCTCCAAACATAGGACACCTTGCTTGGGGCCATGTGTTTCATAAGTGTTTAGCATAATTTAATTTGCTAGCCTTGTGGGACCTATTATATTTTGTGCACCTTATCAAGATTATCGAGGAATATAACTCTTGGTATGGTTGACAAATGGGTACACACCTATAGACTTGGTGCATCCTTAAAAAAAAATTCAACTTTTCATGGGTACACACCTATAGACCTAGTGCATCCTTCCCATTTTTACCACATTTTTATGAGTACACACCTTTAAGACCTGGCACATGTGTTTCTCATCCTTATCTTGGGAGCCGACCTAGTGAATATCATACTTCACTAGCCCTTGTGGGTAATGTATTTTATGGACACATAGCATAATACAACTTACTAGTCTATTTATTTATTTTATTTTATTTTGCATTTACTTTGAATGTTGTATGTTTGTGTATATTTTCTTGCTGCATATGTGTGTGTGTGTGTGTGTGTGTGTGTGTGTGTGTGTTCCTTTGTGCCTATGTTGGTTTGCCATGGGATCTTGGATCCTTGGGGCTTGCACAACCTCCTTGATCTTTAGTCATCCTATCGTTTCAACATTTGGATAATTGAACCCCTCTTGAAATATTTCTCTACTTTAGTGTGAGTCTGAGCATAAGTTCATACTCTCACTAAAGTGAGGGCTAAAAACTATGAAAAAGTGTATACGATTAAACTTTCATATTAAATTTTGGCCCCCCTAAATTATTGAGCCTAATTTACCCCATAATTACCTAAAATTATGTATTTTGAGCCTATTTTTACCCCTTTGCAATAAATTGCAAGCATTGAATAAATGCATTTGATTCACATGTTGCCCCCGATAATGAGTATCTTGGAAATTTGGGCCAGGAACCATTCACCCAAGGGTGAATGGGTCCCCTTTCTTAGTGAGGACCCATTTTTAAATATGTTTTTGGAGGAAATTTAACAAATTCAAAATTCATCTTGTAAATGTTAGCTATCGGGAGCTAGTTTTCAATAAATTAAATAAATGCCTTTAAATACTTAGTTATTACATCATTTGAAATCTATCTAGGAAGAGGTGAACTTCAAGATCATTCAAGAGCAAGTCAAGAGCAACATATTAAGAGTTTATTGCAACAATTCAAGATCCAACCATCATGTCAAAGTGCTTGTGAGTTTATGTTATCATGTTATCATTATTTTGTGAAGGCTAACATCTTTTTCTATGTCTCCTAAGTATTAAAGCATTCAAGAAAGGAAAGATACATATCCTTGAGGTGATCTGTATGTCTTTAGTCCTTCAAGGAAACCATTGAAGAGTGGTGAGTTGTAGCACATTGTGATTTCATCATTCCTTCCGTTCCATTATCATTTATCAATTGACATTTTTCCATTATGGAAGTGGGAACACTTGTAACATGGAAGTTTGATTGAGGAAAGTCCCTATATGGCACAACATTTTCCCTCTTTGTGAATGTGTAGGTTATATGTTTGAAGAGGATTGAAGAGGGATTGAAGATCTATTTTGCATTGTTGCATTTTTTGTCATTAGCCTTGTCAAGACACAAAATATCACCTACAAAATTTATTTATGAAATTCTAATAGTGAGACAAGTGTAAACAAGGATCTTATACTTGCCACCAGAGGACCTTGAAAGTTGAGAAAAAAACCCTACAAGGAAACAACGACCATTTGGCAACCTAGTCCTTGTAGGTAAAAAAAAACCAATTTTTTTGGGTAGGTACACAATCATCTGCACCTTCCAGATCTGTCAGAGCTTAACTATTTATGTTTATTACTTATTGAGATCTTGCATTTTTCATATTAGGGCATATATGATCATTAAGTTAATCATTCCAAAATATTTTTAATCCATTTCAATCTCCCATTAGATATATATCCAAGTCTAAGTGGATCACCATTGAGGTTGAAAGTCAATCTATTCGCCTTGTTTATCTACATCTTAATGTAACTTGGAAAAATGCCACTTTGTATCCTAGGTTCTTTGCATTTAGTACCTAGGATCCCTTTTTCTATGTTTCACACACTATAGAATTTAATATCTCCATATGATAGGAATTTTTGTTGCAAGTAATTTATAGGATTTTGGGGTTCAAAAATCAACTCTAACAATAATAAAAAAACACCAAAATAGTTGCTTGATAGGTTAGAATGACTATCATGATTGTAGTCATTAAATTGATTTCTGGCTTCAAATGAATCAAGTTAACCTTGTAAATAGATTGAGGTTATTTTAAGCTCAAGGTTAGTATATAAAGAAGATTTTAAAACAAAGATATGGGTGGAGAAGGTAGTTGGTCCACAAGAAGGTGATAAAAAAAAGTACAGTGGATCTAGAAAATCACTAAAATTTAAGACAAAGATGTAGATTAAATAATTAGGGACTCCTTTGTCGGCTCTAATTTTATAGTGTTGGATAAATATTAATTCAAAGTTTCCCTCAGCTAATGTATCTTGTAATTGTTTATATAGATTCTAGTTTTAGAGGCCATCCTTCTAGTGTTAATCTCATGATTCTATAAATTCTTACGTAATTTCCAAAGTCGGCTAGTTTTTACATTAGGCTAGATGGATTTTTCTTCAATATATTTGTATCATTTATTTATTTTTGAAATGTATTGAAGGATAATACATTTTCTATTGGGTGAAATGATAATAGTACACTACGGTACTTGGAACACACGTCTTATTTTATATTATTTTACTTCACACACCACCTCATATATAATCTCCTAGTGTTAGACTCTCCTATATACCCTATCTAATTAAGTATAATATGTTGAATTAAGATATTCTCTTGAATCAACTCAATGATAATCATATTAAATATACTCTAAAATATAATAATTTATGAATAGAAATCTTTATAAACTATTATGAACTTTATTGAGTAATATCATTAATTTAATTTTATTCACATATAATATTATTCTTTGTAAAATTTTGTTATGTTTTTTTGGTTCCTTTAGAATATTAAAATAAAATTTGAAACTATTATTTATAAAGCTTCCATCAAATACTTTCCTTTTTGTCTTTATATTATAATTTCATAATAGATCATTTTAGATAAGGATTAAAGTTTAAGAGAATAATATAAAGTTATGTTGTTAAAAATTACAATTTGTATGAAATAATTTAAATGAGAGGAATCATATATGAGTTTGTTTTAAGAGTTGTTAGATATTGTATAATAATGATTTTTTTGGGTTTGATCTATTATTTTTGAAATTGAGTATTAGTAGTAATTATCTTGATGCTTGAAAATAAATTAAAAATATCCATTTTCTCTAGTCACATCAAATAAACAATCGATCATATAGTAATATATAAAGTGAACAATAATATGTATATCTTTATGCACATTTTTAGATCAGACTTTTGTGCGTGTTTTCAAATAATTTAATGAAGATGTAATTGATATCCATATAACATTGATGCCCAAAACTCCAAACATAACCTCAAACTCTTAACTCACAAAAGCATTCTATTTTTTTAATTAAAAAATGACTTATTATTTAAAAACGTTAAAAAATTAAGATACGCAACTACTAGATACCCTCCCCAAAATATCTATGTCTTAACTGTAAATCAATCACCATAAAATTCCCAGTTTTAAATAACTTTCCACATCATAATACAAAATACACTATTACAAGACTATTAAACTACTACCCACTATAACATGCTATGAAATGTTGGATCTTATGCTTATTCTGGTGGCCCACAATCATGCTTCCTTGAAAGACTACAACCACAACTTTATTAAGAGGCCAACCTAACAGTATATCACTAAATAATAAATAATAAATAAATAAATAAATAAGGTAATATATGGAAAGAAAGACAATAATTACTCCCATCTTGAAAGGAATGTTGATAATAAAAAGGACGGTTGCAATAAAAAGTAATATCTAAGAAGAAAATAAATCTGATACATTGACTAGTTGTCCGTCTTGTGATGGCTTAATGGGTGACAAACAATCAGAACATACAGTAAATAAAATGTATAAAATAATTCGTTTATCCACTAAAGCTTGATTCCTTAGAGATTGAAATGTATTTGGTCTCTCTAGTGGTCCGTCTCACTGCAGTAAATAAAATGTAATAAATAATTAGTTTATCAACTAAATTTGGTAGATGTCTCTATTTCTATTGAGTTGGTTTAATGTACTTTTGAGTTGGTTCGATGGTGAGGTTTTTGTTTTTTTAATACATATGATGAAGAATTTGGTTTTTTAAAAGAGATGTTATAAATGTTTTTTGTTATATATTATTTGAGTTGATTTTAAGGGTTAATTTTTAAAATTAAGAAAATATTTTTTGAGATCTATTATGTTAAGAAGTTGGATGTTAGTTTGTAAATTTAGATTAAGTGATTAAATTATTTAATTATATATAATTAATGTATATAATATTGTAATAGTAAAATTTGTATATCCATGTCATTTCTCATTTACTTATATCTCTTCTTTGATGGTACGTCTCTAATGTAATTATCTATTGATAAGTGACACATTTTTGTGCTAGATTTTGGATCATGTCTTATCTCTATGCATCACTATTTTCTTCCACTTACACTCATTCCCACACATTTATGAAACTCCATTCATGCTTAACTCAATGCATTTAGTCTTAGCCTCAAGATAATTGCTTCTTTACCTAGGTCCATTTTTGTGTTACTTGAAATTGATCACATAGCATGTGAGAATGACCCTCAAGTTTAAAATTAAAAATTTAAAATCTAACTTTTTAACCTCTTTTCACTAGTCATTGTAAGATGACTTGGTATATGTTTGTGCAACATATTGTTATACCTTATGTTAGAACACATTATATTTTCCATTAATTCATGTCATATTTTGGGAATATAATTTTTTTGGGAACAAGTTTCAATTTTCTAAGGGACAAAGATTCATAACTTGCATTGTTTGCTTATAGACCATTTGTATGCTTGTGGGTTGTCATCAAATTTTTACTGTAAGTTGTAAATATAATGAATCAAAGGGGTTGACCTAGGATAACTTGAACTCTATTAACTCAAAAGATTCCAATATAGTGTTTTAAATGACTAGAATACTTAACAAATCATCAAATATTAGAGATCAAAGTTGGCAAGATTTTTCAAAATTCTTTTTACAAATTAGATTTATACATCAAGATATATATTTGGTGGCATTTGGGATCAAAATTGTAATTACTAGCATAAAGCCTATGGTACCCGAGATTATTTTATACTACTTTTTGAGTTTTCATATTTTTTTAGAGAACGGGCATTTGAAAGGTATTATATTTTTGTACCCTAGTGAACAATTCTAGCATATGATGTTAGCATAAATTCTTCATTATTGTTCCTAGCACCAAGCACCTAATACTTGTCATTTTAATTATCACATTTACTATTGTTCATGTACTAACATAGCTTTTAAATCAATAAAATTAATTATACTAAATTATTTGCATTTATCTATTAACCTAGACTATTTATGTAAAGTGATATATATATATATATAGTAATAGTATGATTAGGTTGATATTCTAGACCAAAACTCTAGAAAAATGATTTCTATTAGTTAATTTAATAATTACAAATAAAATGTAGACAATGGTAATTGACCTTGATAAATTAAAATGGAAGAAATTTTCACAAGAGGGATTTCCTTCTCAGTTTGCATCTCATGAGCTATTATAATAGTTTACTATATTGTAGATGCCTTCATGGAATTATCTGACAGTAAGAATAATGTGCCAACATTATATAAGAATTGAAATTGTTACCATACCTTTAGTTAATCATACTAAAACCCCTCTAAAACCCATATGTTGAAACACCAGAACCTCAATTTAACAGAATTGGATAGAAAACACTATGGTCTAATCATTATAATGACCCCTCTTGGAGGTATTATAAATAAAGTTACAAGAAACATTACAAAGGAACATATGATTCTTTAGTAAATAAAATTCCTAAGTCTTGACTATTTCATCTTACTCAATCCTCACATTCTCTACATTTTATCCTTTTAATAATAGTTTGGAGAGTCATCAAAACTATTTTTGATGACCCTACTACATAATGATGAAATTGAATATATTGATTTTATTTTTTATGGTATTGAAATATATCACTAATAATAATAAAAAATCTTTATTCTTGAATGTTTTTTATTTATCAATGCTTGAAGGATTTGTTTGTTATGATATTTGATCAAAGATTCAATTGTGTAGTTTTTTGACTTGAACTCATCAAATCATATTTCATAATAGTAACTTTCACAATCTCAATCCTACTCCAACTTAAACATACTTAATCATGAGTTTTCTTTCAAGCATAAATCCACTTAACTTGTCACCCATAATATATTAAATTCTTACTAGTCAAATATAAATTACATATTTTCTAAAATATGTTAAAAGCATTATACACTATTTATATGTAAGTGTTGTTATAATCAATCAACACACTTTTTAATATGCGCCTCTATGATGCAAGCAAGATTCACAACATAAAACTCATCATCATTATTAAGAACAAAATATAGGAAAACTTTGAAAATTTAATCAATTCCCTTCAATCTTTAAAAAATAAAAAGCAACCTTTTTAAACTCTTAAAATTCTTTTTGTATCTACTATAATACAAACTTACTATTTTTAGTAAGTATGCATGATTATTCACATGACCATGAAACTCGTCATTTATTCAAAGCTAACAAAAGTAATACTAATTGTCAACTCTCCAATCTAAAACAACTAAAATTTCAAAATTAGGGAAAAGGACCCATTACTTGAGCATGTTCCAATAGTTGTGATAGCATTTGTTTATATAATGCCCAATATTTTTAAGAATATTAGACAAATAGTTGTGACTTTAAATTTGTTAGTGTTGATGATGACTACCCATAATTAAATGAAATGTATTCCTTAGATCTAAAAAGAAACAAATCATGTGATGGCACATCAATGCCCAATAAAATAGGATATAGATGCAAAAGTATTGGTCTCACTTTTTTTGGGCCTTTTTGGACATCTTGACAACAAGCATGTTGATGTGGCATCATATTTGATGATGTGACCCTGAAACCTTAGTATAAGCAAGGGACTTGCCAAGTAAGCTATTGTAAAAAATTGGGAGTTATTTGAAATTTCCACATAGGATTTTGAGAAGCGTGAAGTTAGGATGCTCAACTACTAGGTCCTCTCTCCTAAATAAAAATTCAATCTTAGGAAATTTTGAAAAAGTTATTAGGACCTCGATTTGAGGCCTTGGATGATTGAAAATGATCATAAAAAGTATCAAGTATTGTTCCAATCAAACAAGTTTTATTAGCAACATGATTAGTTATGCGAGACACTTCTCCACATAAAATTTTAACTCAATCAGACTCCCAAGTCAATATTTTTGACCTCTAGAAGTTGCTACAACACTATATAACATTAAAACTAATATCATAAAATAAGAACATGACCATAAACTAGACCTATGGGGGAAGAAAATGATTTCTCCCCACTCTTTCCTTGATATGAGTCTTTTCGAGGATTATATTCTATGAAATATCATCCAAAGAAGGAAAAGAGGTCATCCTAAACATGGTTGTGCTTCACACACCCAAGTATTGGGTGCTCAAAGCATTAAGAAGCATCCAGGGGGTGGCTTAGTTGGAAATCCTTATTTGGTTTTTGACAGCTTGGTTGCAATTGTAAATGTGTTATCACATGCTTCTAATTTGTGATAATTTAGTTGTTGTTTCGTGGTAGCTTGTCTTTTTTGGCTACATTTTGTGTTGTTTTTCAATTGTATGCTTGATGTATTTTGTTGCAAAGGGTTTAAGGGTCCCTTCAAACACATGCATTGTTGTGTTTTGTTGCACCTTGACTACAATTTAGCTATGTAAAGGATTTTAAGACCTCATCAAAACTTATACTTCCCTCAATCAAAAACAACATGATCATTTTGAGAACATACTTCGTATCACATCTTTTTTAAAATATGTACTATTAAATTTTCTAATTTAATAGAAAATTATATAAGACTTAGAGGCTCATAAACAATCAATTACAATGTATGGTTGAATGCATATAATTAAAAATGCAACCTAAAAATTTCCATATCAATAATTGCAACAAACAGTGACCAAATTGTTTGTAGGTTAGTGTTGTACAGCTTGCAAATATGCTTCAACTGGAATGAATGGGTGACTTGTGAAGATAAAACCTAATTTGCATAGCTAAACACAATCACCTTACATGACGTGACGCTATTACATCCAAGCTTTTGATGTAAAAAATATTTACCAAATCTTTTTTCCTTAAGAGAAACATAGCTATGATTGAATGGGGCCCTTGAACAGTAGCATAGAATGAGATAAACAAACTTGAAAAACAAAATCAAGACGAAAAAGAAAAAGGGTATTAAAAAATGGGGGAAGGGAAAACTCAACTACTCAGAAGAAAGTTGGTCACGTTGGCCAGCTTTGTTTCGAGGCTTCTTGCCAAAGGAAAATAACGATATTGGCTACAAAATTTACAGCTGAGACCTGCAAAACTGTCATGGTCGAGATTAGTGGGCAAGTGTTTGCGGGATTAAAGTAGTTCAACTGCAATCTGCTGACCTGTCTACATAAAAATGCAAATTCGGGTGGCAGATCCTGTAATTTTTATATAACAAAATATCTACGTTTGTGTAAGAAACACTCTGAATGCCATGGAATCTACGTGTATTTGCGTGAATGATCTAATGGTGGAGTAAAGATGGTAGTTGTAATGAAACTTGTATAGATGATATACACACATGTAAATGTTTTCTATGTTATTTAAAAAAACCAAAAATTCAATGCATTTCTCTCAAAATCATTCAGAGTGATCTGTATCCCACACTTTGTATCTACTATAGAATATGCCCCTCTTCATTCAGAAGTGCTACACTGTTTTTGTATTGTTCTTTCCGAGAATCTGTACGTGTTGGCAACGAATCCTTGAAATATTATGAATTACTTCTCTTGGTGTAGTGTATTTTGCTATATACAGAAACAGAAAAGGACCGAGAGAGATGATAACCTCACAAGAATTCAGGATAAAGCATATCCATATCACAAGTTGACTGTGAGCATTGAATTGAGCTGGTTTCCAACAACTCTGATGTGTAAAGCTAAATGCAATTTGTTCACTAGTGCCTTGCCGGTCATGAATTTAAAATGCTAGTTATTCCTTCCTACATTTCACTGTCTGATGATATCAAAGTTGGTTTATGCAGGGTGAATGCCTATAAAAGGACCAAAAAATCTTCGTGGTCTTCACAGCTTCATCATCTTCTTGTGCGAATTTCAATTTGCATTAGATATTTTTCTTTTGAGTACTGCAAAGACAGTTTCTTCTTGTGCGAATTTCAATTTGCATTAGATATTTTTCTTTTGAGTACTGCAAAGACAGTTTTCAACGAATGGCAGCCTCTAATCTCTGGTAAAATTCTTATTTTCCCCATGGCTAAGGGGTTTTTTTGGCTAAGTTTGACAATGCTCGGGACATAAACATTATTCTTTGTGACAATTTTTTTAGCTGGGAGAATAAATTTATGTTGATGATTAAGCCTTGGCACGCTGATTTCAACCCTGCTTTTGAAAATTTTAACAAGATCCTGATTTGGATTCGGTTGCCTTACCTTCCCCTCCACTTATGGATTGACCCTATTTTGGAAGAAGTGGGCGATTCCCTAAGTGATTTTTTGTTGGTAGATGCTGCAACTTCTAACTTACTTCATTCCACCTTTGCCCGAATTTTGGTTGAAATGGATGTTTCAAAAGGACTGCCTGTTGAAATTTTAATTAAAATTTTTAAGGGTTCTTGGATCCAAACCTTGGACTATAAAGGGATTCCCTTCCGCTGTAGAAGGTGTTTTAAAATAGGTCATGCTACTGCACAATGTGGTTTTGAGAAAAATGCTTCAACTTTTTGGTGGAAAGGTGCCTCTCAATAACATTATACGGTTGAGAAGAAAGCTAATCAAAATAGGAGCTTTTATGAGGTGGTCACTTCAGAATCACAAGCTCGTGAGGTATCCCCTTCGGATGTCACAATTGGTGTAGTGGCTGAAGCTGAAAATCATGTGGAAACCCCTAAAGATCTTGAGATTGGGTCTATGAGTGCAGATCAGAATAGGTGTTTTCCAAAGGTGGTTGCTTCTGAATCACTGGGTCTTGGGACACCCCCTCCAGTCATCTCAAATGGCAGGGTCACTAAGGCAACCCCTATTAATTCAACGGCTACCATTTAACGTGAATGTGCTTCAGCTTCCCTATCTCATGGCTCTTTAGAAAAGTCTTTATCTATGCAAAGGAATCAAGATGTAACCCCTAATAATTTGGTTGTTGGATTTCATCTTCTTGAAAGTAGCGAGCTAGTGTGGCATGATAAGGCAGCACAAGTGGAAGAAGGCTGGATCACAATTAAGGGGAAAAAATATAAATCCTCTAGGTCTTCTTTCGATATGACTCTCCGCTCCCACAAGAAAAGTGTAAAATGTAAATCTTAATTGGTCTTGTTTTGGAGCTAGTCTTTTTTGTTGGTTGCATGTTGTCTTTTCTGCAGCCTTGCTCTTTTTTGTTATAGGGTTTTGAATCCCTTCAAAATCTATTTTTTCTTTTATCAAAAACACTAAGGTGTAATCATTATAATAACCCCTCTTTGAGGTATTATAAATAAAGTTACAAAAAAAATTACAAAGGAATGTATGATTCTTTAGTAAAAAAATTCCTAAATCTTGACTATTTCATTTACTTCAATCCTTGCATTCTTACATTTTATCCTTTTAATGATAGTTTGGAGAGCCATCAAAACTATTTTTGATGACCCTACTACACGATGATGAAATTGAATACAATGAATTTATTTTATGGTATTCAAATGTATCACTAATAATAATAAAAAATCTTTACTATTGAATATTTTATATTCATCAATGTTTGAAGGATTTGTTTGTTATGATATTTGATCAAAGATTCAATTGTTTAGTTTTTGACTCAAACTCATTAAACCATATTTCATAATAGTAGTTCACAATCTCAATACTACTCCAGCTTAAACATACTCAACCATGAGATTTCTTCCTAGTATAAACCCACTTAACTAGTCACCCATAAAAGATTAAATTATTACTTTTCCAGCATAAATTACACATTTCTAAGAATATGGTAAAAATATTCTCCATGAATAACACACTATTTATATGTAAGTGTTGTTATAATCAATCAACACACTTTTTAATATGCGCCTCTATGATGCAACCAAGATTCAAAACATAAAAATCACCATCATTGTTAAGAAAAATATATACTGAAACTTAGAAAATTTCATCAATTCCCTTCAATCTCTAGAAAATAAAAAGCAACCTTTTTTAACTCTTAAAATTCTTCCCATATCTACCATAATACAAACTTACTATTTTTAGTAAGTATGCATGCTTATTCACATGACCATAAAACTCATCATTTATTCAAAGCTAACAAAAGTAATACTAATTTTCAACTCTCCAATCTAAAAACAACTTAAATTTCAAAACTAAATAAAATTCCAATCTTTGGAAATTTTGAAAAAGTTATTAGGACCTCGATTTGAGGCCTTAGATTACGAAAATGACCTTAAAAAAGTATCAAGTATTGTTCCAATCAAACAAGATCTATTGGCAACATAATCAGTTATGCAAGACACTTCTCCACATAAAATTTTAACTCAATTGGACTCCTGAGTCAAAAATTTGGACCTCTAGAAGTCCCTGCATCACTACATAACATTAACACTAATGTCATAAAACAAGAACATGGCCATAAACTAAACCTATGGGGGAAGAAAATGATTTCTCTCCACTCTCACCTTGATATAAGTCTTTTGGAAGATTATATTCTACAAAATATCATCCAAAGAAGGAAAAGAGGTCATCCTAAACATGGTTGTGCTTCCCACACCCAAGTATTGGGTGCTGAAAGCATTAGGAAGGATCTAGGGGGTGGCTTAGTTGAAAATCCTTATTTGTTTTTTGACAACTTGGTTGCAATTGTAAATTTGGGGTGGCTTAGTTGAAAATCCTTTTTTTTTACAACTTGGTTGTAATTGTAATTTTTTTATCGTCTACTTCTAATTTGTGATAATTTAGTTGTTATTTCACGGTAGCTTGCCTTTTTTGGCTACATTTTTTGTTGTTTTCTAATTGTATGTTTGATGTTTTTTGTTGCAAAAGGTTTCAAGGTCCCTTCAAACACATGCATTATTGTGTTTTGTTACACCTTGACTGCAATTTAACTATATAAATAATTTTGGGGCCTCATCAAAACTTGTGCTTCCCTTAATTAAAAACACGATCATTTTGAAAATATACCTTCATATCACATATCTTTTAAATAAAATATGCACTATTAAATTTTCTAATTTAATAAAAAATTATATAAGACTTAGAGGCCCATAAGCACTGGTTTGAAGTATTTAAAACACACACATATGATACTTGATATAAACTATAATGGTGATTTGTTTTTGGATATATCTTATAAAAAACGTATATTTGGTAATCACAAAGGTTCTCCTAGTTCTCATTTGATAGAGGCAATTTAATGGTAAACTATGGTAGTTTCCATAGGAAACCTAAGGTGGTTTATAATGTCATTCCCAATTTACTATTAGTTAGTAAATTTAATTAGAACTATAAATAAATTGATATACTAGTCATATGCAAAGTTGTCCAAGTAGTAAGGAAAATTCTATAGGTGGCATCTTCATGTTGAAATTCCATTATCTTCTTGATGCATATTTATATGCCTAGACATATTGTTCTACAAGTATCAATCCAACATTTTTTTACTTTGGTACTTTTCAGAAAAAGGTTGATCAAAGCTTGATATGTTGAAAGGATTTTATACCAACCTTCCAAAACATTTTTGAGAAAATCTTACTAGTTTGATTAGAGGATTTAGCTATTGATTTTGTTGTACACGAAACATGTTAACTCATTTTGGTTCAAAAATATATTAACAATCTCTTCTAGTTGGTCCACAAGAAGGTAAAAAAAGTGCAACAGATCTACAGCAGATCTAGAGAATCACTCATATTTTAGAGAGAGATTTATGTTGAATAAAAAATTAGTGTTCTAGGGATTCCTTTGTTAGCTCTGATTTTGTAGTGTTGGATAAATCTGAAAAGTTCAAAGTTTCCCTC
The DNA here is from genome assembly GCA_007258455.2 of Sequoia sempervirens. Lineage (NCBI taxonomy): Eukaryota > Viridiplantae > Streptophyta > Pinopsida > Cupressales > Cupressaceae > Sequoia > Sequoia sempervirens. Next base: position 23,004 of record VDFB02145632.1, on the reverse strand, counting down.
AACTAATGTAGACCTTGTAACAACTTGTATAGATTAAATTTTTAGAGGCCCTCCTAGCATGAATCTCATAATTATACAACTTCTTACCTCATTTTGAAACCTGATTATTTTCTACATTAGGCTAGCTGGATTTTTCACCAATATATGTAGCATTTATTTCTTTTTCAAATCTATTGAAGACTAATACATTCACTATGAAGAGGAATGATAATGATACATTAAGGGTACTTTAACCACACAAGTCTTAGGATAGATTATTTACTTCACACACCACCTCATATCATATGTAATCTCCTAGTTTTAGACTATCCAATATACCCATCTAATTAAGTAAAATGTTTTGAATTAAGGTATAATCTTGAATCACTTCAATGATTTTCATATTAAAATATACTCTAACATATAATAATTTATGAGTAGACATCTTTGTAAAATATTATAAACCTCATTGAGTAATATGATTAATTTAATTTTATTCATATACAATATTATTCTTTATAAAAAAAATTATAAATTATTAAGTTCCTTTAGAATATTGAAATCAATATTGTAGCTTTTATTTATAAAATGTTCCATCAAATACTCTCTTTTCATGTGACCGGTGACACTGGCATGACATGCCCTTCGATACCACAAGGATGGATGGGATACTAGACCGATACTAGACCTCGCGACCTCTCACCTGCAACAAGATGCTTTAGCCAATTGAACTAGGCCCTCTGTCTTGTTTGATGTGTTATTTTTAAAACTCAATATTAATAGTCATTATTTTGGTACTTGAAAAATTTAAAAATATTCATATTCCCAAGTCACATCAAATAAAAAATCAATCATATAGTAATATATAAAGTGACAAATAATATATATATCTTGACGCACATGTTTAGATTAGACTTTTGTGGGTGTTTCAAATAATTCAATGAAGATGTAATCGATGTTCCTATAACATTAATATCCAAAGCTCCAAAACATAACCTCAAACTCTTAAATCACAAAAAACATATTAATTTTATTTTTTTTTATTATAAAAAATTGACTTATTATTTAAAAACATAAATTTAAGATACGCAACTACTAAATACCCTCCCCAAAATATCTCTGTTGTCTTAATAATAACTCAATCACCATAAGATTCCCAATTTCAAATAAACTTTCTTGAATTTCTTATAAAAGACAAACATATTACTTCATGCCACATCATAATACAAAATACACTATTACAAGAGACAATTAAACTACTACCCACTATAACATGCTATGAAATATTGGATCTTATGCTTCTTCTAGGTGGCCCACAATCTTGCTTCCATAAAAGACTACAACTACAACTTTAGTAAGAGGCCAACCCCACATTATATCACTAGAGATAAGGTAATACATAGAAAGAAAAATAATAATTACTCCCATCGCGAAAGGAATGTTGATAATAAAAAGGACGGTTGCAATAAAAAAGTTACAAACAAGAAAATAGATCTGAGTCGTTGACTAGTTGTCCCGTATCGCAATGGCTTAATGGGTGACAAACGATCACAACATACAGTAAATAAAATGTATTAAATAATTCGTTTATCAAGTAAAGTTTGATTCCCTAGAGATTGAAATGTATTTGGTCTCTCTATTGGTCCATCTCACTGCAGTAAATAAAATGTAATAAAGAATTCATTTTTCAACAAAAGTTTTTCAAATAGTTTGTTAGACGTCTTCTAGTTTCAATTGAGTTGGTTTGATAGTGAGGTTTTGGTTTTTTAATATATGTGATGAATTTAGTTTTTCAAAAGAAATGTTATAAATATAAATTTTGTTATAGATTATTGGAGTTGATTTTAAGAGTTATTACTTAAATCAAGAAAATAGTTTTTAAGATCTATTATGTTAAGAAGTTGGATCTTAGTTAATAAATTTAGTATAAGTAATTAAATTATTTAATGATCTATAATTATTGTAGATATTTTTTACATAATTTATTGATACAATTCATATTCAAGTTTAATTGTAATAGTGAAATTAGTATACCCATGTCATTTCTCATTTACTTATATCTCTACTTTGGTGGAATGTCTTTAATGCAATTATATATTGATAAGTGGTACATTTTTGTGGTAGATTTTGATTCATACCTCATCCTTATCCATCACTATTTTCTTCCACATATACTCATTCCCACACATTTATGAAACTCTATTCATACTTAATGCATTCACTTTCAATCTCAAGATAATTGCTTCTTTACCTAAGTTCATTTTTGTGCTACTTAAAATTAATCACATAGCATGTGAGAATGACCCTCAAGCTTAAATTTTAAAATTTATATTGGCAACACGATCAGTTATGTGAGACACTTGTGACATAAAATTTTAACTCAATGAGACTCTCCAGTCAAAATTTTTGAGCTCTAGAAGTCTCTACATCACTATACAACATTAAAACTAATATCATAAAATAAGAACATGACCAGAAACTAAACCTATGGGGCAGAAAATGATTTCTCTCGACTCTTGCATTGATATGAGTCTTTTGTAGGATTATATTCTATGGAATATCATCCAAAGAAGGAAAATAGGTCATCCTAAACAGTAGGAACACCCACGTATTGGGTACTCAAAGCATTAGGAAGGATCCAGGGAGTGGCTTAGTTGGAAATCCTTATTTGGTTTATGACAGCTTGATTGCAATTGTAAATGTGTTATCGCTTGCTTCTAATTTGTGATAGTTGTTTTTTTGTGGTAGCTTGCCTTTTTTGGCTACATTTGTGTTGTTTTCCAATTGTATGATTGATGTATTTTTCTGCAAAAGGTTCAAGGTCCCTTCAATCAAATGCAATGTTGTGTTTTGTTGCACCTTGACTGCAATTTAACTATGTAAAGAGTTTTAGGGCCTCATCAAAACTTGTACTTTCTTCAATCAATCAATCAAAAACAACATGATCCTTTTGAGAACATACCTTCATATCACATATATATATTTTTTTGATAAATAAGGGGCCAAAGACGAGAAGATTGTATTAAAATTAAAAGTATAAGGATTTACAAGACTTGAAGCCTCAATAGAAGATAAAACAAGCAGAAACATGGCTTAAATTTCTCCTGCTAGCCTTGCTCCTCATGGAGTTATCTATTTAAGTGTCATTCCATCAGCTCCCATATTTGCCAATGTGTCTGCAATTATATTGCCTTCTCTATAAATATGGTTAATCGTTACATTTTCAAACTTATCCATCAGGTTTATTGCTGAATCTAGTAAAGATTGTAATTTCCAGCTCAACACTTTCTTAGCTCTTATCGCATTTACCACACTAGCAGAATCCCCTTCAATTTCTACCTTTGCCAAGTTCAATTCTATGCAAAGGGATAGCCTTAACACTAGAGCCTTAAATTCTCCCACGTTGTTTGTATCAATCTCCAATGGATTTGAATATCTTGCAATAGTTTTTCCCTTCCAAGAGTGAATCACACCACCTGCCCCTGATGGACCTAGATTCCCTCTGGATGCTCAATCAAAATTCAGTTTGAACCATCCAATATTTGGAGGTCTCCATTTACAATTTGCTCTGTTTTGTTTTCTGACTTGACACCCTTTCCCAATAACTTGAGGAGTTTTTAGACCAAACCAGTTCTTAAACATACTGTCATCCCAACCTGTATAAAATTTTGATTTGTTGCTTTGGGCATAAATTCTTGAGTTCATTGTTTCCACAATGACAACTTCAATCTTATTCATAAGCATTTCTATCTCCATGGATTTTCCTTGGAATACTCTCCTATTTCTCTCCTTCCATAGTTCCCATATCAAAATTGAAGGAGAAATGATCCAAAAATTTCCACACAAGCTGTCCCTAAAAAGAATTGGTCAAGATTTGAATAGTGTGAATATATCATTTGGCAATGCTGATATCCAACCAAGTTTAGCACAAAGCCACTGCCAACATTCAAGGGAAAAATGGCATGTTAGAAGCATATGGTTGACATTCTCCTCAATATTGTAACATAGTGAGCATCTTGAAGGGCCCTGATATCCAATTCTAGACTTAGAGGCCCATAAGCAATCGACTTAGAGGCCCTGATATCCAATTCTGATATCACATATCTTTTAAAAAAATATGTACTATTAAATTTTTTAACTTAATAAAAAATTATAGACTTAGAGGCCCATAAGCAATCGATTACAATGTATGGTTGAACGCATATAATTAAAAATGCAACCTAAAAAATTCCAGCAATAATTGCAACAAACAGTGACCAAATTGTTTGTAGGTTATTGTTGTACAGCTTGCAAATATGCTTCAACTGGAATGAATGGGTTACTTGTGAATGAAGGCCAGAGGCAGAGGAGGAAGTTTTCACACACAGTAAAAATTAAAATATAAAATATTATTTTCTAACACACAGAGCTAATATTTTCTAACACACAGAGCTGCTGCTCGTAATTTTCTGTTTGCTCACATTCACCTTCTTCTTCTCATTCTCATTCCTTGTCAAAAATAAATTACAATTACAAAATATATGTAGAAGGTAAAAAGTCACGTGAAAGATTTTCACGGATGAGAGGGAACGAAAATACAATTTAAATTCAAAATCACCTAACTAATTTTTCCCCCGTCAAAATGCATTTAATACAATGTCCGTTACATAATATTAAAACTTAAATATTAATTCCCTGGCCGTGGCGGCTTTCTCCATAGTTCCCCGCGGTATCGCGATGGTTAAAATCTTTATTGTGATATTGCGGGCAGCGGTTAGTTGACGGCGCGGTAAACTGCGGCGGTTAAAAATAAAACAAACTTTTACTGAGTCTCCCGTGATATCGCGATAAATATTTTATTGATTGCGATATAGCGGGCATTGGCTGGAGTGACGTCAGGCAGTTGAGATAAAACAAAAAGACTACGGAAGTCTCCCGCGGTATTGCAATGGCTAATTTATTGATTGCGATATAGCGAGCAGTGGTTGGCGGGGACGGCAACAGTTAGGGTTAATATTCCAACACTCCCCCTTAAGCATAACTGCGCTGTCCACCATGCCCAATCTGTTCCTTTGAAAAATAAAATTATCTCTTCCCAGCGGCTTTGTAAAAATATCTGCACTTTGCTCTTCTGATCTGCAATACTCTAAAAAATATATCACCATTGTTAATTAATTCTCTGATAAAATGATACCTGGTATCAATATGCTTGCTTCTCTTATGAAAGACTAGATTCTTTGAAAGAGCAATGGCTGAATTGTTATCACAATAAATTTTTGTTGCCTCCATTTGTTCATTTTGTAATTCTTTCAAAATTCTTCTCATCCAAACTGCTTGACATGCTGCACTTGTGGCTGCCACATACTCTGCTTCGGCTGATGAAAGACAAACTATTGGTTGCTTCTTTGAAGACCATGAGACAACTCCAGTCCCAAAATTAAATACATAACCAGACGTGCTTTTTCTGTCATCAATACTGCCAGCACAGTCACTGTCTATGTATCCTATGAGTTTGAACTCATCTGAACTTGAATACTTAATGCCAAAATTTCTTGTTCCACTTACATACCTTAAAATTCTCTTCCCTGCTTTCCAATGGGTGTCTTTTGGTGTTTCCATAAACCTAGAAATCAAACTTACTCCATATATAATGTCTGGCCTTGTGGCTGTGAGATACATGAGACTTCCAACAAGCCTCTTAAACAAAGTTGGATCAACATTAGACCCTCTATCATCCTTGCTTAGTTTCAAACCTGTCACTGTAGGTGTTGGTGCTGGTTTGCACTTCATCATATTAAACCTCTTCAAAATGTCATTTGCATACTTTGACTGTGAAATAAAAATACCATTTTTATTTTGATTCACTTCAATGCCTAAAAAATACTTCATCAGACCTAAGTCTGTCATGTCAAATTCTTTCTTCATGTCTGCCTTGAACAGATCAATTGATAAATTGCCAGTGAATATTAAATCATCCACATATAAGCATACTATTAATATTTCACCTTCTTCATTCATTTTTGTATACAGTGTGGGCTCACTACTACATCTATTAAATCCATTCAACAAAAGATAACTGTCTATTCTGTTGTACCAAGCTCTTGGGGCTTGCTTCAATCCATACAATGCCTTTTTCAATTTGTAAACTTTGTCTTCTTGACCCAGAACTTCATACCCAGGTGGCTGATCCACATAAACTTCTTCTTCTAAATAACCATTTAAAAAAGCTGACTTTACATCCATTTGAGATACAGACCACTTATTCTGAGCTGCTAATGCTAAAATCATCCTTATAGTATCTAATCGTGCTACAGGTGCAAATGTTTCATTGTAGTCAATTCCAGGCTGTTGTGAATAGCCCTTTACAACCAATCTTGCTTTAAGCTTCTGAACTTCATCTTTTTCATTCAATTTGGTTTTATAAATCCATTTCACTCCAATGACATCTTTGTCTTTTGGAAGACTGACTAGTTCCCATGTCTGATTCTTTTCAATTGCTTCAATTTCTTCATCCATAGCACTTACCCATTTATCATCTTTGACTGCATCTTCAAAATGAATTGGATCTTCTATTTGAGAATAAAATGCACAAAGAGAAATCTGATCTGAATTATTCTCACCTTCATTTTGCTCATATATATCTCTTATGCTTCTGATTTTCTGTCTTCTCAGACTTGCCAATGTAGGATTTGACATATCACTTGAACTTGTGGAATGTGGACCGATGGTCCTGCTGTAGATGGTGTTTGTTGTCCTCTTGTTGGACTGCTTCCTTGAATGATTGAGGTTGTTCTTACAGTTGATGCAGGTGTCACTTGTGGACCACTTTGCTGAGCTTGAATGGGAGTGGTAGGAGTCACAATAGCTGGAATATTTGTTGATGCTGAAACTTCATTCTCCTCTTGAGGTATACTAGCTGAAATATTTATTGTCTTCTCTATACTTCCATCCCATGCTTCATCTTCTACAAATTGTACATCTCTGCTGATTATAACTTTCTTTGTTGTTGGATTATAGAGCTTATAAGCTTTGGATTCTTCACTATATCCAACAAATATACATTTTTCTCCTTTGTTATCTAGCTTCCTTCTCAATTCATCAGGCACATGTGCATATGCTACACATCCAAATACTCTCATGTGAGTAACACTGTGTTTTCTTCCTGTCCATGCTTCTTCAGGTACTATATTCATAACACTTTTTGTTGGACACCTATTCATTATATAGGTTGCACAAGAAATTGCTTCTGCCCAATATTCATTTGACAAGTGTTTGGCTTTCAACATGCTTCTAGCCATTTCCATGATTGTTCTATTTTTCCTTTCAGCTACTCCATTTTGTTGAGGTGTGTATCTAGTTGTGAATTACTTGTGAATTCCATGATCTTTGCAAAAATTAAAGAATTCTCTTGAAATATATTCACCACCTCTATCTGTTCTCAACACTTTAATATAATAACCACTCTATTTTTCAACCAAATTCTTGAACTGACGAAACAGATCAAACACTTCATTTTTCTGCTTTAGAAAATAAACCCATATTTTTCTTGAATAATCATCAATGAATGTCAGAAAGTAAAACTATCACCTATTGAAGGTGTTTGCATAGGTACACACAAATCTGAATGTATAATTTCCAAAGGGGCTTTTGCTCTAGTTGACTTTCCTGCAGGAAATGATTCTCTATGTTGTTTTCCTAAAATGCACCCTTCACATACCCTTTCTGGTTTTTCTATTAAAGGTAGTCCCTTGACCATGCCTTTCCTATGAAGTAAATTTAAACCTCCAAAGTTGAGATGACCAAATCTCAGGTGCCATAACCAGTTTTCATCTTTTATCTCAGCTTGAAAGATTGTCTGCACTACTGCTGTAGTTTCTTCTCTACCCACTTGTGAATTCATTAAGTGTTGTGCTTGAGCATAATTTATATTCAAATCTGGCCTTATCTTTAAGGGAAACATTCTGTTGTTTGTCATTCTGACTTTTGCAATAAGCTGGTTGCTTGGGTATTTGTCTAAAATTGTGCATAGACCATTCTTGAAGGTTACTCTATACCCTTTTTGAACCAGTTGCCCTACACTCATTAAGTTATGTTTCAGACCAGGCACAAAATACACATCTGAAATATACTTTTTCTCCCCCTGTTTAGTTAGAATATTGACATCTCATTTTCCTTTGACTGACACTTTGTTGTCATTACCCAATGTAACATCAGACTTTACATTCTCATTTAAACTTGAAAACATTTCTAGATTCCTTGTCATATGATTGCTACAGCCTGAATCTAAAAACCATACATCTTTTTCATTTGCTTGAGCAACATTACAAGCTAAAAACATTGTTCTCTTATCTGAATCCTGATTTTGACCTTCTCTTGAAAAATTTGCATTTTGTCTATTATTATCATACTGCTTCTTTCTACACTCATTCATATAATGCCCATATTTTTTACAGTAGTGACATTGGACTTGAGATTTATCATACCTTTGATTTTGTGACTGATTCTGTGTTGAGTTTTGGCTTGAGCCTTGATTGCTGCCTCTTCCATTTGAGCTTGATAAACTATATCTTTCACCTCTGTAAGAGTTTCTTCCTCTTCCTCTTGATCTACCTCTGCCTCTTCCTTGACTGACTGAAGCCTGAGTTTTGAAAGCATGCTCCAGTGATGTATCACTGACCTTTTTAGCCTTTGTTCATGAGAAATTAGAGATGCATACAGCTCATCAACTGAGAACTGTGAGAGATTCTTTGTCTCCTCTATAGCAACTACAACCGGTAGAAATTTTGTGGGCAAACTCCTTAAAATCTTTTCAACAACTCTGGTATCTTCCAGATTCTCTCCATGAGACCTAATTTGATTAACCACCCCAATGACTTGGGTGTAGAATGAATCTACAGATTCATTGTCCTTCATACATATTATTTCAAAATCTCTTCTCAGCATTTGTAGCTTTGCTGTTTTAACTTTTGCCATGCCTTGATAGGCTGTTTGAAGTATGTCCCATGCTTGTTTGGACTTTGTTGCTGCTGAAATCCTTGGAAAAATGCTCTCATGTACAGCTTGAAACAGATAAAATAAAGCCTTTGAATCTTTCTTCCTTGTGTCCTTCAATAAGTCTTTCTCTGCTTGTGTTAAAGCATTGTATGCTACTGCATCTGCTGGCTCTGGAAATCCATTCTCTACTAAATCCCATATATCCTGTGAGCTAAATAGTGCTTTCATTGTAATTGACCAGTACTCATAATTCTTCCCATTAAACTGTGGAATTTGTGGGTTTGTCAAGCTTGTGCTTGCTGCCATTTTTGAAATTTACCCAGATAATCTTCTTTGATAAAATTGACTCTGATAATCGACTTGCTCTGATACTCGAACTTGCTCTGATACCACGTGAAGGCCAGAGGCAGAGGAGGAAGTTTTCACACACAGTAAAAATTAAAATATAAAATATTATTTTCTAACACACAGAGCTAATATTTTCTAACACACAGAGCTGCTGCTCGTAATTTTCTGTTTGCTCACATTCACCTTCTTCTTCTCATTCTCATTCCTTGTCAAAAATAAATTACAATTACAAAATATTTGTAGAAGGTAAAAAGTCACGTGAAAGATTTTCACGGATGAGAGGGAACGAAAATACAATTTAAATTCAAAATCACCTAACTAATTTTTCCCCCGTCAAAATGCATTTAATACAATGTTCGTTACATAATATTAAAACTTAAATATTAATTCCCTGGCCGTGGCGGCTTTCTCCATAGTTCCCCGCGGTATCGCGATGGTTAAAATCTTTATTGCGATATTGCGGGCAGCGGTTAGTTGACGGCCCGGTAAACTGCGGCGATTAAAAATAAAACAAACTTTTACTGAGTCTCCCGTGATATCGCGATGAATATTTTATTGATTGCGATATAGCGGGCATTGGCTGGAGTGACGTCAGGCGGTTGAGATAAAACAAAAAGACTACGGAAGTCTCCCGCGGTATCGCAATGGCTAATTTATTGATTGCGATATAGGAGGCAGTGGTTGGCGGGGACGGCAGCAGTTAGGGTTAATATTCCAACAGTGAAGATAAAACCTAATATGCATAGCTAAACACAATCACCTTACATGACGCGACGCTATTACATCTAAGGTTTACAAGCTTTGGATGTGAAAAATATTTACCAACTTTTTTTCCTTAAAAGAAACATAGCTATGATTGAATGGTGTCCTTGAACAGTAGCATAGAATGAGATAAGCAAACTTCAAAAAAATCAAGACGAAAAAGAAAAAGGGTATTAAGAAAAGGGCGAAGGGAAAACTCAACTACTTAGAAGAAAATTGGTCACGTTGGTCAGCTTTGTTTCGAGGCTTCTTGCCAAAGGAAAATAACGATATTGGCTACAAAATTTACAGCTAAGACCTGCAAAACTGTCATGGTCGAGATTATTGGGCAAGTGTTTGCGTGATTAAAGTAGTTCAACTGCAATCTACTGACCTGTCTACATAAAAATGCAAATTCGGGTGGCAGATCCTGTAATTTTTATATAACAAAATATCTACGTTACTGTAAGAAACACTGTGAATGCCATGGAATCTACGTGTATTTGCGTGAATGATCTAATGGTGGAGTAAAGATGGTAGTTGCAATGAAACTTATACGGATGATATGCATACATGTAAATGTTCTCTATTTTATTTAGAAAAACCAAAAATTCAATGCATTTCTCTCAAAATCATTCAGAGTGATCTGTATCCCACACTTTGTATCTACTATAGAATATGCCCCTCTTCATTCGGAAGTGCTACACTGTCTTTGTATTGTTCTTTCTGAGAATCTGTACGTGTTGGCAACGAATCCTTGAAATATTATGAATTACTTCTCTTGGTGTAGTGTATTTTGCTATATACAGAAACAGAAAAGGACCGAGAGAGATGATTACCTCACAAGAATTTAGGATAAAGCATATCCATATCACAAGTTGACTGTGAACATTGAATTGAGCTGGTTTCCAACAACTCTGATGTGTAAAGCTAAATGCAATTTGTTCACTAGTGCTTTGCCGGTCATGAATTTAAAATGCTAGTTATTCCTTCCTACATTTCACTGTCTATGATGATATCAAAGTTGGTTTATGCAGGGTGAATGCCTATAAAAGGACCAAAAAATCTTCGTGGTCTTCACAGCTTCATCATCTTCTTGTGCGAATTTCAATTTGCATTAGATATTTTTCTTTTGAGTACTGCAAAGACAGTTTCTTCTCTTGTTCAATGGCTTTTCCTCTGCAGCTTGTAGTGGGAATCATCGGTATGTCATCCAGACTACTACTTTATGGAATATAAATATAATCTGGATCATCTAGATTTCTCAAGTTTTTATTGTGCTAATTCGATTTCAGGACTTTCTAAAGGGGACTACAATAGGAGATATAGGCCTATGTACGGCCATAATAGAATTTGTAACTTTTTTTGTCTGGTCTCAAATGGGATGATCATGGTTAGAATGAAGTATGGTGCAAATAGCTAGATTGGATATATTGGACATATATGATTTGTACTCTATGATAGATTTATGCTATTGGATTTTGCATAAATACAGTTTCATTCTAAAGGGAGAGCATGTGGTTTTTAGAATGGTCAGTTGACAAAGGGTAGGACACAAGTTTGTATTTTGAAGTTTATATTGTAAAACTTCCATAGATTGCGTTGCATCATAACAAGCATACCCTCTTCTTAACCGCCAAGGGATTATTTTGGTTGCTTTGCATTCTAAGACTCTGGATTATGTATCTGATCTTCGTTTTGATTTCCAGGTACAAATTTTGCTATAAATTTCTTTCTCATTTGTATGTACAAGTTTCTATGTAGGTTTGCTGCTCATTTGTATGTGCAAGTTTTGTTGGGTATTTGTGGGATTTTTGCTCATTTTAATGTGCAGGTTTACTATGTATTAGTTGATTTTATTGCTCATTTTGATTAACAAGATTTGGGTCGCCTTTCTTGGATTTGGTACTCGTTTGTATGTAGATTGAGATTTGTTTCGGGACCAAGAGCTTTGCTTTAAGTTAGATTATATGAGAGTACAAAAGATGTGAAACATAAAACATCACGATTAATGTTTCATGGCGGTCTGTGGTGCAGGAAATATAACTTCACTGGCACTTTTCCTCTCACCTATGTAAGTACTGTGTACATTAGATTTCTCTGAGTTAACAACTTTGCATGGCGCTGAAAACTTGTCTAATATAGAGGAACATGATTTACATGTAAGCTTTCACTATTTATCAAGATAACGAGCTTACATATACATATTCTCGTATTCGGAAATCGCAGGACAACATTCCGGGAGATATACAAGAATAAGTCTACCCAAGAGTATTCAGGACTACCATATGTGTGTACCTTGTTCAACTGTTGTCTTTGGCTACTTTACGGAGCCCCATTTGTTAAACCCCACAGCACTTTGCTTCTCACGATCAATGGAGCAGGCTTTGTTTTGGAGATATTTTATCTGCTGTCCTTTCTGACATTTGCCCCCAAGCAGCGGCAGGTAACTCATTATGCCAACTTAGGTTTATGATTGAAGGCCATTTGGTCGCTGCTAGATTATATAATCCTTGTGAACAGTGTCAATGCTTGACTAGATTCCGTGCAAGAAGCTAAATATAGAGTTGTAATTTTTCTGACACGGATTCCTTCGATTTATCTTGCAGGTAAAAACAGTGAGGTTAGCGATTGCAATGGTGGTTGCTTTTGTCATGGTTGTTGCAGTTACGATATATGGGCTGCACACATACAGTGTCAGACAATTAATGGTTGGCACTTTAGGTGTGATCCTTTCCATTGTTATGTATGCCTCCCCATTATCTGTCGTGGTGAGTTTTGAATCTTATGTTCTTAACTTAGATTGCTATGAAAATTGTACGAAAATAAACATATAATCTCTACCCAAAAAATTTAAAATTCTAAAACCTAGACTCTACCCAAACTTTAAAAAAAATTTAAAGAACAAAAAGCCTACTATAAGTTAATTAGCAGATGAATTCATCTTTTCATGAATATTGATGAGTTTCTGCTTTTTCTTACAGGGAGATGTTATCAGAACCAAAAGTGTTAAGTACATGCCATTTTTAGTTTCCCTATTCAGCACGCTAAATGCACTTGTCTGGTCTGCATACTCTATAATGGTCAAGGATATATTTATTGCTGTAATCTTCTCTCTTTTCCTAGTGCCATTTTCAAGTATAGTTTTCATGTAATTTTTGGCAAGGACAGTGCACCTTTTTTCTGATTAAATTATTCTATTTTTGCAGGTGCCCAGTGGCATTGGTTTCCTTTTAGGAATAATTCAGCTCGTTGTTTACCTCATTTACAGAAGCTCAGAGCCTGTTTCACCTGAATCTACTGAACTTCATAAACTTCCTGAAACCAAAAAAATAAATGATGAATTTGATCTGCCTATCCATATAGTGGAGGTTGACAACTCAAATGTTGCGAAAGTGGCCGCAGTGAATCCTGTTATTGTTGATCAAGTTTGATTTCATTGTCATTGATCAATTAACGTGTTCTATACAATCAGACTATGTTCAATTGCATGAAAATCAGCATTAGCAGATAAGGAGGAGGAAGATGGCTATCTATTAATTAAACGAACTATAGAGGGAAAATATATTGAGAGTTTACGCATTGTGGAGCTTGATTGTAAGCTTTTAGTTCCCTTTTTTAATAATGAACTATTTCCTTGGCAGTGCAATCTAATAAATTCTTCAAAGTTCCAAGTTCCATGGTTGTATGAATATGTATTAACATTATATCTTGAGATAGAATAGTTTACAGATCAGACTAGTCAAAATGTACTAATAGTTGGTGCTTTAGCTGTACAATGCCTCATAACTAAGCACTATCATATAAACATCACAGTACCTCATGACTATACATACACAGAAATAAACAATTATAAAGCAGAGAAACGAGACCACAAAGAACTGACTGCTGACTAGATGTGCAAGCTAATGGGTGATGGGTGCATAAGCATCAAAGATACCTTAAGGAATAGAGACAGAATTAATGAACAAAAAAGCATAGATGTTATGATAGAGAAGGCATATAAACTTTATCAACGGAGATTAATTTGCATTCAGAGTAAAAACGGAGGAATGATGTATTAGTTGAAAAATGGAGTTGATAAAGCAACCGGTAGATAAAAGAGAACATTTATAAAGGGGACATTGACAGCCCGCTTCGTTTTTGTCCAAATGAAAGAAAAGGTTATCTTCTTATCAAACAGAAAAATGGAGAAAAAATACTAATAAGTCTTTAATTTCGGTTTAAGGTTATCTTCTTATCAAACAGAAAAATGAAAGAAAAAATACTAAAAAGTCTTTAATATCGGTTTTTTTATCAACATTGCTTTCTGTGATGCTTTATTTTCTTTATAGAAAATAACGATCTTTGAGAGTGTAACTGACTGTTTATTAATTAATTAATATTTAAAATTATATTAAATTTTGAATATAATGATCATGTAATCTATATTCTTACATTATCAAGTACAGAATGTCACATGTCACAGTATAATATGTACTGCTATGGTTATAATTAGGTTATTCAAAACTTGAAAGAATCAGCACCATTGAAAATTTAGGAAAACTTGACTTTTTGTCATATCATTTCTTCTGGGAAAATTCACCCCAGCAATTCACCACCACCCCATTAATATTTTTTAATATATATTTGGATAACTTTGAAATTTTTGAAAATATTAATGCAGTAATTTTTGGCTGTGGTGAATTTTACTTGATGGTGAATTTGTCATGGTGGTGAATTTTCCCACGGTGAATTGCTGATGGTGAATTTTCCATCCGTGAATTGCTGACGGTAAATTTTCCTAGAGCCTAAAAATCCAATTATAAACTAAAAAAATGAAATTTCTTTCATAATTAAATGAATCAATCTTTCTATCATATAAATAATCTACCTTAATTAAGTAATACACAATAATTTATTCAACAAGTTTCAAGACATCAACTTAAGTGTATTAGTTAAAACATAAAACTTATATTATTATTACAGGTATACCTGATCACTCTAGATATTCCCTCCACCACCTTGTGTATGATATATTTCCTAAAATATCATCCTCACAAATTTGACCCCACCAAAAAGATCTACTATCTGTACCTGCCTCAGCTGTACCTGGTTCGATATTTCTCAGTTTCAAATAATTTCTTACTATCTCAATCAGTCACATATTTTTTTATGTCATTCAGTCGTCTCCAACTACAGTTCCTTCCTGGTTACAAGCTAATGAGACAGTTTTAAGGGAAGGTGGTCTGACAAAATTTGAAAAGCACAGGCTGTCAATTTCTTTTGTGACAAGAAATGGGCCTTATTCACGACGAGGTAGGAATTTCTAACGTATACATGGGTCATGTTCACAACGAGGTATCTATAATATATGGAGAGTTTTCCCCTTGAGAAGCTTTATTGTACACTTTTAGTTCCTATTTTTAAATAATGAACTATTTCCTTGACAGTGCAGTTCAATGAATTCTTGAAGCTCCATGGTTTTATTGAGAATCTGAGATAGAACCTCAGACTAATCAAAATGTATTACTGATCGGTGATTTAGCTCTACAATGTCTCACAACTAAGCACTATAATATTAACATCACAGTACAACCTCATGTCTATAAATAGAAAGAAAACAAAAAATTGTAAAGCAGAGAAACAAGACTACAAAGAAGTCAATGCTGAGTAGATGCTCAAGCTAATGGATTATGGGTGCATAAGCATCAAAGGTATCTTAAGGAATAGAGACAACAATCATGAAAAGCAAAGTACATAAGTAACGAGTAAGATTCTATTGCATTCAGAGTAAAAACAGAGGAATGATATATTGGTTGGAAAATGGAGTTGACAAAGTAACCAGTAGATACGAGAGGATGTTAGGAAGTTAAGCTTGTCTAGAAAATAATAGAATATTTTTAGAGTCTTTCATAAGCTAGAATATTTCTGGAGCTGTTGTAAAAAAGAAGTTTCCAGATTTTACAGTTTTCTAAAAAGTAAGAAGCTTCCAGACTCAAAATTTTTTAGCTATATATATATGATTGTGGACAGCTACTGTGGATTGCATCTGAATTGAGTGTAATGCAAATATACTAAATAAATATATTTTTTTAAGTCATCAACTCTGTTTTGCCTTGTTTTATTGTTATTATTTTTAGATTTATTTTGGGCCTGTTTTACAGAGCACTCTGAGTAATTTTTTTCTATGGTAGATACAAGAGGACTCTCAGTAATCTTTTTAAGCATAGAAAAGGGACATTGACAGCCCACTTCGGTTTTTTTCAAATGAAGTTATCATCCACAACAATGGAGAAAAACACTAGAAAATCCCTTTGATGAGCACAGGAGGTCCCACAAAAAATTCAGATATGCCAAATTTAAGTATTAATTTATACGAAAGGATGCTTCACTAGCTAAAATATGTGAGAGATTTGATAGTTTTGCAACATAAGATTAGTTTGCTTATATTGATGCCGATAAAAGAAATTCCATATGTTTCCATAGCTGGGTATCATGGGATTCATTGAACAACTCCAAGTAGAAATACATGCTAAAACTAGTATGAGAAGGTGTTTATAATCACAACAGGTCATGATAATCTTAGTTATACCATCATTAGTTGTATGGTGTAAGACCTATGAACACTTTTTTGGCGATTCTGAGGTCATCATCAAACGGATAAAGGGGTTCTATCGTATTGAAAATATCGTATTGAAAATATCATCCTTATGTCTATAAAAGCTTTGATTGATAGGCTGAGTCTTCGATTTGTCCATATATCATTCACACATGTTTACAGGGAATTCAATTTGAAGGCTGATACACTTTCAAAGGAGGGTTTACTTTTGACTGCGGATAGATGGGATCTAACTGAACACTTGGCGGACTCTATCTCACAGCGTTATAACCTCTCTGTGACCAATCATTCATGATGCTCTTTCCCACAAATTATTTTGTGGCTTTGCTCTTTCTTCCTGCTCTTTGTTTTTTCTCTCCTGCTTTATGTTTGCTTTCACCTTTTCTTTGGTGAGTTTTCTGGTGATTTCCTTTTGTTCCTTTCTCCTGGCTGCTGTCTTTTTCTGACAGCACTTTGGTACTTATTTGCTTCCTAGTTATTTTCTCCTGTTAAAACTTTCATCAGCTTCTTCAATAT
Organism: Sequoia sempervirens; assembly: GCA_007258455.2. NCBI lineage: Eukaryota > Viridiplantae > Streptophyta > Pinopsida > Cupressales > Cupressaceae > Sequoia > Sequoia sempervirens. The sequence goes on along the minus strand of VDFB02145632.1, from coordinate 5,846 downwards.
GTAATATCTTATTTATATATGATATTATGCATTTTTTTTCTGGGAGAAAAAAAAAAAACCTATAAAAACAGAGATTGAAGGTTCCGTCCTCAATGGAGTCATGATGTTTCATTCTAACCTTAAAGCCAAATTTGTCTGGCATGCTTTCAAAGGACTGTGTCATCAAGCTAATATTCACATCCCCATTCTCTATTTTTCTTTTCTTCCAAGTAACTTGAGCGGTGATTCTTAGAACTTAGTTTTCATAAAATTTGTTGGAGGTTTGTTAACTTAATGGGCGGATAGATTTGAATTAAAAAATTTCTTCTATGTTGAAGGTCGGTAATCAATTGCATAAGTTTGCTCCTTTCAGTTTACTTAGTGCTTTATGTAGGATTTCAATTGCACTACATTTTATGGGATCGTAACTTTCAAACTAATTAAACCACGAATATAAGATCACTATGGCTAATGGTGTCTTTGGGAGTTGTCAATCCTAGCAACTGCTAAATGTGTTGCTACATTAGAGCATGTAGAACCCTAGAAAATTAGGAACGTGATTATCTAATATGAGTTTGGCTTATTGTCACATAATAATGTAAGTAATGATGACTTCTTTATTGGTAGTAGAATCACATTGCACTAAAAATATTTTTAATGTTGCAAGTTGATATTCTTGGTAACACATTTTGGATTTGAGGATAAAGATTTAATTTGATTACATGATGTATATCAATTTCTTAATATAAAAATCTCAAGTTCCATGTCCATGTTTAGGAAGTGATCAAAAGAACTATATCCAACCCTTATGATCTCTTAAATAGATAGTTATGGAAGCAATAAGGAGTTTAGGATGTTAAACTTCATGCATGTATTTTGTCTTGATTCTCTTAAGTGCAAAATGACTATTGTGAATGTGGCTACTTTAATGAAAATTCATATGGTATAGTTGATCTCAACTGGTTTTAGACCATACTTTAGGACAACATTGATTGTAAAAATAAAAGAAAGAAAGAAATCTAAACCTAAATGTTAGATTATTTTGTAGGTGAAAGAATTTGAGTTTGAGAGAAATTCATAAACCAAGATCTTATTACAATCAAAGGTTAATTATTTGAATAACTTTATGTTGGGTCTTAAGGGAAGTAAGATGTAAAATAGTTCTAGGTCAAATATTTAGTTATAAGATAAAAATTTAATGTGAACCAAGAACCATACATATTTAATAAGAGCCTTGGCTCTTGGTTGCATAGTATTGTAAGTAAGGGTGGTCCTTCATTTAGTGGCACTGCAATCACAATTTGTTAAACATATCTTTGAAACAATGGAAATAGGGTGCTCCACTTTTTAGGAGATGGAACACAAGGGATAAGGCCTATTTCACTTAAGTGTCAATCAAGGATGGGCAGGTGCAAAAAGATGGGAATTTATTTTTTCATCCTGAAATAGCGAAAACGCGCTCGTGTTATGGTTTAAATTTAAAAAAAACGTGTGCATTTTTTTAAATCAAATTTTTTTTCCAAAACGTGAGCATGTTATAATCTGCTTGCATTCTGGTCTACATTGAAAGTTTTTTCTTCTCTTTTTTCTTGTCTCTCTCTCTCCTTGTTATCTTTCAGGGAAACTATATACATGAAATAAAAATTATAGTATAAGTTGACATTTACATATGGACATTTCCTTTCTTATACTTTAAGTTATATTTCATGTATATAGTTTTAGGATGTTTGAGAGTGGTTTCAGATCTCTAGGAGTTAAAATGCAAATTCTAGTTTTTAGAAGATCTCAAAAAATTTAGACTTTAAGTTATATTTCATGTATATAGTTTTAGGATGTTTGAGAGTGGTTTCAGATCTCTAGGAGTTATAATGCAAATTCTAGTTTTTGGAAGATCTAAAAAAATTTAGACTTAGAGTCAAATTTCAGTAATTAGCAAGTTGTATCAATTCTCTCTCTCTATCTCACTCAATTTTTTTCCCTTATGCTCTAGACCTCTCTCTCACACTCTCTCCTTCCCTCTATACTTCTATCTATCTAACCTCTCTCTCCCCCTCCATCCCTCCCTCCTTTCCTCCTTCCCTCTCTAATTTTCTCTATCTCCCCCCTCTCTCTCTCTTCCTTCCTCCCACCCACCTTCCCTCTCCACTTCAATCTATCTAACCCATCCCTCTCTACCTCTCTCTCTCTCCCTCCCTCCTCTCTCTCTCTTCCTTTATCCCAACCACATGAACCCTCTCTACTTCTCTCTATCTAACCTATCCCTCCCTACCTATCTCTCACCTTCCCTCCTCTCTCTCTCAATCTCTCCACCTTCCTACCTCCCTCCTCTATCTCTCATTCTCTTCATCACACTTCTCTCTCCCTCTCTTCCTCCCTCCTCCCCTCTCTAATCTCTATCTCTCTCGCTCCCTCCTCTCCCCTCTCTATCTCTCCTTCCCTATATACTTCTCTCTACCTCTCTCCGTCCTCATCCATTCCCTCCCGTTCCCTCTCGCTCTCCCTCCCTCTCCCTCTCTTAGATGTAATCCTTTCCCTTTGTGTTTCTCTCTCATGCACTCTCTCCCTCCCCATCTCTCTCTCTTTGGACAGGGCTTTTATGGTTTTATGGTTTTGGGGTTTTAGTGATATTTGGGGTTTAAGGCTTTATGGTTTATGGCTTGGGCTTTGGTTCCAACCCTCTCTCTCCCTCCTCTCTCTCGGGGTCTAATCCCTCTTGGCACCCTCTTGTTGAGTATGTGGCAATGATCGTGCTATGCCTGTATTTTCTCGTGAGCATCCTCCTTGGGGTCTAGGGCCAAGCCAGGCAATTAAGGGGTTTGAGTGACAGCCCCCGAGAAATTTTTCTTTTCCCATTTTTTTTGCATTGTCATCGAAAAAGAAAAAAAATGACTTTATAAAACCCTAATTATGGAAGCTTCTAAAAAACTTGTTATAATTGGTTGGGATGGGGGTTATAGTATGTAGAAAAAGGTGATTATTCGTGAGATTGTAATATATTTTGCGCTAGATAATAAAATCATTGGATGGTTGTGGTTTTGTGGATGTAGCCCAGATTGGGTGAACCATGTTAAATTCTTTGTGTTGTCTTAATTTTGCTATAATTTTCTGTGTGCTTTATTTCTCTATTTTATTGATCAAATTTGCATTTAACTATTAGATATTTTCCTTCTAACCCTAACAAGTGGTATCAAAGTAGGTTGTGTTCAATTATCATCTACAGGAAAGTCCCACGGTTGAGTGGGAGTCTCACAGTTAAGTGGGAGCAATGGCAGATAAGGGTAAATTGAAGGTAGATAAATTCAATGGGTGGAACTATTAGTTATGGAAGATGCATATGGAGGATTATCTCTATCAAAAGGATTTATGGAGGCCATTGGAAGGAATATTCAAGAAACTGGCAACAATGAGTGATGAGGAATGTAAAATTTTGGATAGAAAGGCACTGGGAGCCATTCGTTTATGCCTAGCACAATCGGTGACATTCAATATTACAACAACAAAGACAACTCAAGAGTTGATGGAAACCCTGGCAAAGTTATATGAAAAACCTTTCGATTCAAATAAGGTATTTCTTATGAAGTGTTTATTTAATATGAATATGGTAGAAGGTGGGTCAATTGCCAATCACTTAAATGAGTCTAATACAGTTACCAGTCAATTAACTTCTGTAAATGTAAATTTTGATGAAGAAGTTAGGGCTCTTTTGATTCTGTGTTCTTTGCCAGAAAGCTAGAATAGCTTGGTAATGGTTGTTAGAAATTTTGTTTTCGGTTTGAATACATTGAAATTTGATGATGTTGTTGGTGTTATTTTGAGTAAGGAAATTCATAGGAAAAGTTCGAGTGGAACATCCACATCAGGAAGTGTTTTGAATGCAGAAAGCAGGGGTAGAAAAAAGGAGAGAGAAAACAATTCTAGAAGTCATGGGAAGTCATGAGGAAAATCAAAGGACAAAAGGTCCCAATCTAGAGACAAGAGGGATTGTTGGTATTGTGGTAAGCTATGTCATTTAAAGAAAGATTGTTGGTCTCAGAAAAATAAAGGAGATAAAAAGGAAGGAAATAAAGAAGAAAATGTGGTAAGTAATAAATCTGATGAGGATGCTTTGTTTCTTTCCCTTGATAATGTTGATGATTCTTGGGTGTTAGATTCAGGGGCTTCATTTCATGCTATGCCCCATATAAGTTATTTTATTAATTATGTCCAAGGGGATTTTGGTTTGGTTTGTTTGGAAGATAACGAACCCTATCATATTGTTGGAAAGGGAAGAATCAAGATTAAGTTGCAGAATGGGAATCATTGGTTACTACATGAGGTATGACATGTTCCAAAGTTAAAAAGAAATTTAATTTCAATGGGGAAACTAGATGATGAAGGTTGTGTTGTTACATTTAGCGATAAAAATTGGAAGGTTACAAAAGGTGCCTTAGTGGTAGAAAAAGGTCTAAAAGTAGGCACCTTATATCTTTGTACGGGTCATACTGTTCCTTCTAATTTAGCTATTACAAATAAAAATTAATGTTCGGGAATAGTTGTTGCAGTTTAGCAAGCAAAAAATTAGATAGTTGTTGTGGATTCTGAATCAGCACTATGGCATAATAGACTTGGACATATGAGTGCAAAAGGTATGAAATTACTTCATTCAAGTAATGTTTTACTAGGTTTGAAATGTGTTAATATGGTTTTCTATGAAAGTTGTGTGTATGGAAAACAAAAGAGAGTTAGTTTTCTCAAGGATGGGAAGTAAAAGAAAGATGAGAAATTGGAGCTTGTGCATATGGATGTATGGGGACCAACTCAAGTATCTTCTCTCAGTGGCTCTCGATACTATGTCACTTTTATTGATGATGCAACAAGGAAAGTATGGATTTATTTTCTTAGGTAGAAATATGATGTGTTTGAAACTTTTAAGAAATGGAGAAGCTTGGTTGAGAATGAGACAAGTAAAAAGTTAAAATATTTGAGATCTGATAATGGTGGTGAGTATTGTAGCAAAGGGTTTGAAGATTATTGTTCCTCTAATGGTATTCATAGGAAGAAAACCATTCCAAGGACTCTATAGGAAAATGGAGTGGTTGAACACATGAACAGAACAATAATGGAGTGTGCACGGACTATGAGACTACATGTTGGGCTGCCTTTAAACATGTGGGCAAAGGCTGTAAACACTATTATTTATATACTAAATAGAGGTCCCTCTAATCCTTTGGGTTGTGGTATTTTAGAGGAAGCATGGACAGGTAAGAAGGTGAGTTATTTTTTTCTCAAGACCTTCGGTTGTGAAGTATTTGCAAATGTAGATTCTGAAAATAGAACCAAGCTTGATGCAAAATCAAAGAAATGTATATTTTTTAGATATGGCATTGATGAATTTGGTTATGGGCATGTGCAGGATCATGGTATGCCAAAAAGTGGCAATGGAGGAAAAAATACGTGTTTCTACGACTCAAAAATGCGAAAATGGTGAGTTGACTTTTTGGAGCTGGGGTGACTACCGAGGCAGAGGGAAAACTTACTTTTAGGAATCGGATATCCGATTTTGTTCAGTGTATAAACAAATCTCATTCCGACCCAAGCAAAAGGCTAAATCTCATTCCGACACAAGCAAAAGGAATCGGATATCCGATCCAAATCGGATATCCGATCCAAATCGGATATCCGATCCAAATCGGATATCCGATTTTGGTCAACTGTATATATAAAAAAAAGCCGCGACCAAAACTCATTCATTTTTATTTTCGGCTCATCGGCGGGGGGCGCATAGTGGAGAGCGAAATCCGATATCCGATTTGGAATCTACCTCTATCAGGTAAAAATTTTAATTTTTAATCAAATTTTCAATTAGATTTGTTTATTTTTAATTGATT
>VDFB02145631.1:0-12725 GCA_007258455.2 Sequoia sempervirens | reverse complement strand
ATTGTTGTCAACTAGGATAGTCATGAAAAAAATTACTTTTTATTAGACATCTGAGGAGAGAAAAAGTATTTTTATAGAAAAAACTTACTATTTTTTTTAAGTGCACCTCACTTTCCCTCAAAGACACCTTTTTTCAGCCGTATATTACTCTTTTGCATCTTTTTTGTTTTGAGAAAAAATAATATCTTTCAAAGGTGTCTGTGAGTTAAGGGCTTACAATATAGATGGATTGTTAATATGGCTGTTTATTAGAATTGGATGTGAATTATTACATGGTATTAAAATTGATTTAAAGCTTTCAAACTAGTTTCATATGAACGTGTTGGCCCTATAAAATGATAAGTACTCTTGGTTTTGATTGACTTCCACTTTGTAAGCCTTGGTTTTTATTGATTTCCACTTTTCAAGCCCTATCTATTATAGCCCTACTTTTGACTTGTTTCCACTTTTCAAATTACTATACTAGAGAAGGTTGTGGAATTTAGCTTTACACCTACCATTTTCCTTTTCTTTAAAGTTTTTAATGTCTTCTCAACAAATCCATTTTCTTCATATCTTACAATCTCTGCAATCCATGAGATGAGATATTTTTAGGTGCACAAATACCTTCTTTAGTATCTTCTTCAGCATAACCAACATTAAATTAAGTAATATCTATTGTATACACCTAAAAATGGTCTGGATAATCTAATTAATTAAATACGACTTATTTGATTAATATACCTTAAATTCATCTACTATTAAATACATAGAAACATTTATTTATAGTTCATTCTTCTAAATTCTTCAATTTTAAATTATTCTATCTTAATTAAATAAGCAAACTTTAATAGTTTGTATTATTTAATTATCTAAATCGTGTTTCCTCTTAATTAAATAGAAATATCATAAAAATTTATTTAATTACTATATCCCTTTTTATTAAATAAGCAAATGTCAAATATTTGTTTCATTTAATTAAATATCTTCTTTTTAATAAATTTAAATAAATCACTTTATTCAAATAAAGGAAAATTTTCCTCTATTCACTCACCTACCAAATTAGATATAAAACATCTAATTTAATTCAACTGGCATTCATGGGAAAGTTGTGGAGACAAACTTGTAGGTAATCCTATTTAATCTCTTTCCTTTGATTCTTCCTATCATCTGGCTTGATGTTTTCATGGGGAGAAACCATTCCCATGATCAACTCAAGCTTCTTCCTCTCTTACCATTGAATCCTCCAGATCAAATCCAAGCCTTTGGTCACAAATTACTGCCATGAATCTATAAATACAACCTTCTTCTATAGGAAATAGACCTGAATCCCAACTTTGTGCAAAATTACTCTATAGGAATAACAATCTAGCAATCAAGCATTTTAGCAATAGCAATAGTAATCATAGCATTTTAGAATCAATATCATGGCTACATCGTAGATTACTGTAGCTTCCTTTTATCATATTCATGTCAGCATAGATTACAGTAGCTTCATCATATCTAGAAATCACCATATAGGATTAGATTATTGCATTTAGCAGCATCTCATTCTCTAGATTGACATTTTAATAGTCACAATGCTTACCAAATCTAAGAGCCCCATGACTAAATAAATCTTCAGAGATAGAGAACAATATGATGCTTTCAGTAGATTCTTGCTTTTTAAATTAGTTTAATTGTTGTTAAATCTTTGATATAATGTCTTATTAAGAAGTTTTTTTAGTTATTTTATTCATTACTTATTCCACACTTACATTTTGGTGCCCATCGTGGGGCTTATACCCCATATTTTAACAATATTTCTGAAAAGTGTCCATACAAGATTCTGGCATGTTTTCTTTAGCTGCGACTACTCGGATTTCGCAATGCATTCCAAAAAACTTAGGCACTTCATTTGTTTCTAATGCATTGGATGAAAACTTTAGTACTTTTGATTGTTTCTGCCATCCATAGAAACTATAAGACTTCCAATTTCCTCTGCTTTAAAGACGACTTAAGCCCTGATTGTTCTGCACCAAAATTATTTTAGAGAATCCGACAAATTTTGTAGTGCTTCGAAAATTTTTACAACACTTCCAATAATTTCTACAAAGGCATTTGATCACCATGACACTTATGACCTCAAGTATAGCATCTATAACTTGTTGTTCGATCTCGATGCAATTCATGACCAAAGCACTCATTTTTACATTTTACCCAAAATGTTCCAATCCTAGGGTGTCATTTGGATTAAAAAATATAGCAATCCTAGTAGTAGTCATCACACATTTTCGGCCCCGCTAAAAATAAACACCATTTCTTTTGTAGAAGCCATATCTTCACGTAGATAGAAAATTGTTATTTGGGCTTTAAGAATTGAACATTTGTCTATTGTGATTGTGTGGTTATAGGCCTATGCTCCCCCCTTAATTGGGTGATCAAAATGCCAGACTCATCCTAAATTACTCACCCTATGGGAACGACCTGAGTGGGAACAACCAAAGTCAGGTTTTCCAACCCACTATAAAATAAAAGTAAATATGGGGAAACCAACATTTACTAGAAGTGTGCAAGATAAATACCCCCAAAAATATTTGTTCTAAATATTGGGAGGTCTCCTGAGGGATTTTATCATTTTTCACTCTAAATGGAAACCCTATCTATGAACCATCGTGTAGAATCCAACTTGTTAGTTTCCAAACATTGTAATACTCAATGGTGCAAGGGGGGGAAGAATCTGCCCCCAAGAAACTCACCATATAATTGCCAAGGACCATTTGCTCAAGGGATTGATAAATCTAACTTTGAGTACACAGCTAGAAAAGATAAAAACATGGCCGCCCTTTAGGGGGTGACATAGCTGTGTGAGTCGACACAATTTTTAGATGTGGGTTGTTTGAGTATAACGATGACCTTTTGACCTTAAGAGTGTGTCTACTTGAAGTGTATTATTTTTCAAAAACCTATGGAAATCAAGAAGGATAATGTTTAATTCTTGAACATACACATATTGCTTAGATTCTAGGAATTAAAAACAATTGTTCTACAATTGTTTGTTGTGATTTCAAATCATTAAATCAAATAAAGATCATCCAAAAGAACACAAAAAGTTTGACAAATCAATCTATGAAAACTTATGATTAGGGATTGGAAATCCACAAACTTTTTCAAGAAATCCCTTGTAAAAAGAGTCAAGAAACAAAAGAAACAACTTAGTTACAAGAAACTCTTGGAAAGAAGATGATTTTTATGTCAAAGTAGGAAAGTCTTGCTTCAACATAGAAATTTCATCCATAGGTTTCACAATTTTTCTAGGGGATATATGGATGATTTTTCCTTAGAACCTTTATATTCAGAAGCTTATTTCCAAAGAAGAGCTGTTTCACAAAAGAATAATCATAGTCAACCTATTTTTCAATCTTCCATCCCACAACAAGCAATAGAATATTCCAACATGCCCAATCAATTCTTACAGTAGAGGAAAAACTTGGAAACATTAGGCTTGTCATCCCAAAATCAGAGAGTTACCAACAAAGATATCCCATCAAAATACCAAAAAATCCAGAAAATTACACCAAAAAAATTAGTCTCTTCATGGAGAAGAAAATCAGACAACACTGAGGAGCCCCAACATAGCACTTACACTATTTGTTTTAGTGCATTCAAACAGTATTTTAGCGCATCCATAGTTCAAATAGCACATTTTTAGTATGTTTTAGTGTTTCTGACAACTTCTCTAGCACATCTGTCGACTGTCACCAAAAATTACCATTGTCAGAAATTACTAGTATTTTAGCACTTACATAGTCTGTTTAGCACTTACACAATCTGTTTAGCACATCCAAATTGTCTTTTGGCACATCCACAATTAAAAGAGCACATATGCAAAAAAATTTAGTGCATCTAACAAATCTTATAGCTATTCTGCAAATTGTAACCAAACTTTTCCAGTATCAAGAAATTTACCAGTATAATAATGCATCCATGATCATTTTTAGTGCATCTACCCTGTTTCATCACACTTTTACTGTATCTTTTAGCGCATTAGAAGTCTGTTTTAGTGCTTCTGCCCTGTAATAGCGCATCCACATACCAAAAAATAGAGAGCTTGTAGAAGCATCTTTCAAACTGTTGAAATTAGAAACTTGGGTTTTTACAGACAAAAAAAATTTCATAGGCCGTGAAGTGTCTTAAACCTGAAAACAAATAGAATCTTACAAGTCAAAATTATTTTCAAGTTAAACCTAGATCTTACAACTTTAAAAGTGTCCATTTATCAAACAAAAATCTTGGTTATTAGGTTAAGTTTCATCATCAGGATTTTGACATCCTACTATCACAAAACAAAACACAATAATCATATTTTAACTTGTCTCATCAATAGAATATATCATTCTATTTGACTTTTTAAAATCCATTGACACTCATCTAAACAACACAAAAGATCAAAATTTAGTGAGAATAGCAAATACTTGTATGCCAATTTTAACAAGGTTACAAAGACAAAAACTAAGGGAAAAGGAAATAAAAATCAAATATCATGGTAGAAGAAAATCCCTTTCATAGATTCCACCATAATGATGGAAATTAAATAACATAAGAGGATTTCAACATAGCATAACAAGATCCTTACCCATTTCATCTAAGTGTAGACATGACACCATTTCCAAGACATTGCAAATTCCCCAAATATGACAAGTACAACGACAAAACAAATCCAGTTGACCATGTGAGGGAATTAAGAACCACGAGTTTAGATTTTGCACAAGAGGACACTTTTCTAATGAGGTTATTTCCAAGGAGCTTAGGAGGTCACTGTATGGAATGGTTCTCTAAATTACAACTAGTGATTCGATCCTTTGAAGAACTAGTCAACAGATTTATCTCACAATTCTCCTTCAATATTCAACATGAAGTAACCATAAAAGACCTTTACAACATAAAACAAAAGAAGGTGAGACATTCCTATCATTTCTACAACATTTCCAAAATTTGTTCGCTAGATATCCTCGATCTATACCTAAAGAGGAAAAGATAGAATTATTTATCGACAACTTAACTGATGACATGAGTTATAGACTGGAACTGCAATGTCCCCCAACATTTGAAAAAGTGATTGAGAATGGGCTTAAAATCGAAGAAGCCTTGGTTAAAAGAGGAGTGATTAAACATTATAATGATTCATCAAACAATAAAAATTCCTCAAATCACTATGGCAACAATGATAAATCTAAATTTTGGAAAAAAAATAGAAATACTAGAAACAATGATGCTACAACTGACACACAAAATATGAAACCAGTATTCAATTTGATGGCAATGACTATAAAGATGAATCAAAATGATAAACAAAACATCAATCAAGAACCCACTCAAAACAAAAATACAAACAATGGAGAATCTCGACAACCTTCATATCAAAGACAATCCAGTCAACGAAGATTTACACCATTGGGACAAACATTGGAATCAACAATGAGAGAGCTTGTTGCAAATAAACTTATTACCCTACTAGAAGAAAGAAATTGGGAGCCAAAAGTAAAACCATCTTGGTGGAATGACGCTAACTATTGTAACTTTCATAAAAATAAAGGACATAAAATGAATGATTGTATGCAATTAAACCATCTAATACAAGATTTTATTAACAACAAACAAGGTATTTGTTGAAGGACCTCAAACAAACAACGATCATAGTGCGTTTACAAATCCTTTACCCAATTATGAAAAGGGAGAGTCTTCTTCAAATAGTAAAGGAAAAAGTGTAAACTACATTTATGACAACACCATTCATTACATTTATGAGGTTGAGAAAAATAATTTCATTGATAATCAAATAGATAACATTAGCATCAATGACATCATACCCCTGAACATGGTCCCAAACATAAACACATCCAACAACCAAATCAATGTCATAAAAATCAGGGAAAGACAAGACTATCAACCAGTCAATGTAACAATGAGAGGGAAATCCAAAGTGATACTAAAAGGAGTTGCACCTAAAACCACTACTCCCCCTTCCAATCAATATAGCATAGCCGATCAACTACAAAAGATACCAACATAGATATCCATACTGGAACTCCTTAAAATTTCACCATCACATAAGGAGGTTTTAGAACAGGCTCTTGTGCCCACAATGGTACCCAATAATCTGGTTTTTTTTCAATTTCAAGCTATGGTGGGAAATTTGACCATGCCTCATTTTTTGTCATTCTTCGAACAAGATGATGTGTTGCTTAATCATCCACACAATACAACCCTTCATATAGAATTTTTAACTCATAAACACCGTGTCAAACATGTCTTAATAGATGGGGGAGCTAGATTAAACATTTGTACCTTAAAAATGATTCATGCACTAGGTTATTCTAAAAATTCTGTTGATGCAAGAAGAAATATCACAATAAAATCCTATGATGAAGAAGAGAGATCTTCCAAGGGGTTGATTGTGTTACCAATTCAATTGGGACCAATTGTCAAGAATGTAGTTTTCCAAGTGTTAGAAATGGAGCTAACATATAATATACTCTTGGGACGTCCATGGATTCATGAAATGTAGGCAGTGCCATTGACCTATCATCAATGTTTAAAATTTCCATTCAATGGACAATAAACCACTATATTAGCTGATTACAATAATCCCCAAACTTGTAACATGCTTAAAGAAACTCAAGACAATTTGGTGCCCCACAACAAATAAGAAAACACTTCTAGTTCATCCAGTGGGGAAAAGCAACTAAATTTTATATCCAAATGGGTTGAGAAAAAGGACCAGTTAAAAGAAACAATTGTTACCGACTTTACTTTATCAAGCAATGAAGCTCAATTGGATTCTCTATCATAGCAATTCTGAGACAAGATCCAGTTAAAAGACAAAGGCATGGGAGAGTATTCCCTTGAGAAATCTTTATGTATTTCCTAATTATTGTCATCTCCAAGAACATATGGACAACCATCAACATCGACACAACCATCATCAACACCTACCACAACTTTAAATGATAGATTTGTAAAGGTAAGTACTATAGAGGAAGAATCTAAAGACAAGGAAATTCTCAATTGGCTCTATAAAGATGAGGAATCCTCCACATCAACAAATATCAGCATTAAAAAAGATCAGTATGGAAAAGGAAAGGCTATCTTAGAGAAAATGGGATATGAAGGACAAAGACCTATTGGGAAAAAAATGGATAGCATTATAGAACCCATTCAACCTCTCACACTTCAGCCTAAAGACAAAATAGGATTAGGTTATATAGGGGAATGAAAAGAAGAAGTAACTCAAAAAGTTGTAGAAAGAATCCTTCAAATACGGGATACTTCTGAGATAGATTCTAATGTATATGAGTGGGAATCTGTATCAAAAACATCATACAGGGCATACAAATTGATGTTATAAAAGAGTATGCACCTACATGAGGGAGGGACAAGCTTCGAGGACTGGACCCTTGTATTTGGATCACAAAATATCGATAATAACTCAAGTGAGGGTGAGCGGATGCTCAGTGAGATAGATGACTTGGAAGAAATGCTATCATAGACCTTAACATTACCATTGAAAATTTTGACAAAATTGCTATCAGAACCTTTACTGCCATTGACCTTAGGGTATGTGCAGGATCATCATGGAAAAAGCAGGCCCTTAAGTGGCAAAAAATTCAAGAAAAATCAGAGTTAGACAACTTGATGTAAAAAATTGAATAAGTTATCTATATTATATCAAAAATATGTAAGAATAGAATCTATAGAAAATTGAATGTAGTTTATAAAATACTAGGTTTATTTTTTTAAAAATCATTTGGTGAAAATTTGAAATTTCAATGTAGTATAAAATTTAAAGGGAAAAATAAAAGAGTGGTGTTTCCAATGGAGGCCACCTAACCGCAATAGAATGATAATTATTTTTTATAAGATTTTAGATATCAGTAGAGGACTCATGTCTAAATGTGATACATATTTTTTTGTAATTTTTTTCCTAGTAAATAATTAATTATGATTTTTTAATTACAACTTTTAAAAAATATAAAAAATTGTATGTCTGACCAGCTTAACTTGGTCAAACTTCATGAAATTCATTTTTTCTTTTTTTAATCCTATAGTATACGAAGCATAAAATGAGACACATGTTTTAGATTCAAAAAATGTGATACTTGTTTGAAAGCTATAATTTTCAATCAGCCTAATAATCCCGAGGACTTTAATTAAATTCAAATAGAAAATGAATAATGATATTTATTAAATTCAAAGTAAAGCATAATTTATATTGGTGAAATATGAGAATCTCCTTTAAACCCTTTGGTTGAGGTGGTTATTTGCACGGCGCGCAGGTAGCGATGGTGATCCTTTTGGCCCATCATGATCCTACACACCCCTTACCCAATCCACGATGATTTCTTACCATTAATGCATCTGAACTTATGGGCCTTTAGGAACCTATTGAACCTATCACTATTTCACTATCTTTAGAAAGCGATGAAGTCTTATAGAAATTACCTTTGTTGTAGCGAAGCCCTACTTACAAGTAGAAAATCGCAAATCTCATAACGACACTCAGTCGAGGAGGGTGACAAATATTCGGTTACCAAGAATTGAAAATAGGAACAATATATCTAATGGTGAAAACCATTCAATGGCAGCATTAGATCTTTAAAAAGTAAAATAAAGAACGTATCTAAAGGTGAAAACCTCTCTGAGGCGCTGAAGGATGGAAGATTTGACACCCTTCTAGAACATTTTCATTAAAGATCATCAGTGTTGGTAGAACATACACAGTCAATCAATATTGGCATAGAAGAAAAGACAAAAATGCTACATCTGGCAGCATCAATGAAAAAATAAGAAAAGCCATAATTTGTCAAGTTCTTTAAAGAGCAACATATCAACTTTGCTTGGTCTTACTTTGATATTCCAGGGCTAGATCCATATCTTTTGATGCATCATCTATCTTTACCATCCAGAATCAAACCAATCAAACAAAAACTAAGGAAAATGCATCCCCACATCACATTGATGGTAAAATTTGAGTTGAAAAAGTTATTGGATGCAAGGTTCATCAGATCCATCGATTATGCTGAGTGGATTTCAAATATTGTACCTATATCTAAACTAGACAACAGTATCAGAATATGCACAGATTTCAGAGATCTAAATAAGGCATGTCCAAAGTATGATTTTCCTTTACCAAACATTGACATTATTGTCAATTTAATAGTAGGACATGCCATGTTGTTGCTAATGGATGGCTTCTTGGGGTATAACCAAATCAAGATAACACTCGAAGACTAGGAGAAGACAACATTCACTTGTCCTTGGGGCACATTCTTTTGGAACATCATGCCCTTTGGATTGAAAACTGTAGGTGCAACATATTAGCATGCAATGAGCACTATTTTCCATGACATGATGCATACTTTTATGGAAGATTACATTGATGATATATTAGCAAAATAATACACCAGGGAAGGACATCTGGAGATTCTAGGAAAAAACTTTACAAGATTGGAAAAATTCAATGTTTGGTTAAATCCAAAGAAGTGTGTGTTTGGGGTTACATCAACAAAGCTCCTCAGATACATAGTTTTAGAAAAAAGGCATAGAAGTGGATCTGACTAAAGTCAAAGAAATAATGGAAATGCCACTTCCCAAGAATATCAGTCAGCTACGGTCTCTACAGGGTAGGTTACAATCAATCAAGAGATTTATCTACCAATTCCAGCAAATAAAAGTCATCCATTCAATCATCTATTACACAAGAATGTCTCTTTCAAGTGGGATGAAGGATTTGCAACAAATTTTACTCAAATAAATCAATATCTAACATCGCCTCCCATAGTGCCACCTACAAAAGAGAGGCCATTGTTATTATACATAGCAACAATAGATATTTCTTTAGGAGCTCTATTAGCACAAGAAGATCCTGAAGGAAGGGAACAAACTATATACTATATCAACAAGACTCTGAATGGTTATGAAATAAACTACACCTTCATCTACAAAGCATGTTTGGTGGTGGTATTTTCTACCCAAAAATTGAGGCATTACTTATTGACCCACACGGTTAAGCTCACTACAAAGATTGATCTGTTAAAATACTTACTCAACAAGGCTGCTCTAATAGGGAGATTAGCCAAATGGGTCTTGATCTTAAGTGAATTTGATATCCATTATGTGGATAGGAAAGCCATCAAAGGTCAAGTGATTTCTAATCAATTAGCTAAAGCTCCATTATCTGATGATCGTCCAATGAACATTGAGTTTCCTGATACATAAATTCTAACTGTGACAACACAACCATGGAGGCTTTATTTTGATGGGTCATACACACAACGTGGGTCTAGTGTGGGCATCCTTTTTGTCATAGCTCAAGGAAATACAATCCCAAGGTCTTATAGACTCATGTTTTTATGTACAAATAATGTAGTTGAGTATGAGACTTTGATTATTGGTATCAAAGTGGTAGTTGAATGGAATATCAAAGAACTGCAAGTATATGTTGATTCATAGCTAGTCATTTATTAGGTAAATGACGAATATCAAACAAAGGATGAAAATTTGATGCCATACAAGAAGATGATAGATGAGCTCAAAAAGTACATTATACATATCAAGTTTGAACAGATTCCTAGGGCAGAAAATAAAGTTGCAGATGCTATGGCTATAATTGCTTCTCTTTTACAATTGCCAGAAAAATGAGGTTGTTATGAGTTTATGGTAGAACAAGTGTCTACTCCTGCCTATGATGATCCAGATTCTCAAACCATATGCTGATTAGTAGACATTGAATCCTCCATCTATGGAAAGACCTATGCTTACGTTAAGGAGAATATCTTTCCTCCTGATCTTTCTAGAAACCAAAAACACAACTTCATCCGCCAAGCCACATGACATACCTTAATTGCTGAAATACTTTACCATTGAGGTCTAGATGGTACTCTTCTTCAGTGTCTAGAACATAATGAGTCTAAGAAAATTTTACGTGAGGTTCATGAAGGTATTTGTGGAACTCATTCAAATGGACTAGCCTTAGCAAAGAAACTCCTCTGTTTAGGGTATTACTAGTTGAATATGGAGATGGAGTCCTATCATTTTGTTAAGAAGTGTCAGAGATTTCAGATACATGGCAACTTAATCCATGCATTGATGCAAGAATTGCACCCATTCACATTAACATGGCCTTTTTGTCAGTGGGGACTGGACCTAGAAGGAAGATCAATTTGTCTTCATCCAATGGACACAAATTCATAATCATAGCAAAAAAGTACTTTACAAAATGGATAGAAGTAGTTCCTTTAATAACAATCACTAGAAAACATATCTCGTCGTTCATACTGAACTACCTCATATATAGATATGGAATTCCCCAATCCATAGTAACAGACAATGGGAGACCTTTTAAGAACCAAGATGTCTAGGAATTGTGTGAAAGATTTCATATCCAATATCATTTCTCAACATTGTACTACCCTCAAGGAAATGGCCAAGCGGAGGCCTCAAACAAAATAATTTTGAAAATTCTAAAGAAAATAGTTAACAATGTTGGACGTGATTGGCATGTTTAGTTAAATCCTACTCTTTGGGCATATCGAACTAGCATCAAAACACCCACATGAGCTACTCCATATGCATTGGTATATGGATCAGAAGCTATACTACCCATTGAGGTTGAAATTCCATCACTCTATGTATCATTGAAAGGTATCCTTTGAGATGAAGATTATAGGGTTTCTAGACTACAAGAGTTGGAACTATTGAATGAACGTCGTCAACAAGCTATGAACCATCTGGTGACATATCAACAGAGGATGTCCATAAGCTACAATCAAAGGGTAAATCCTAGAGTCTTTCAGGTTGGGGACTTGGTCCTAAAAGAAAACCCTAGAAATTAGCAAGATAGAGAAAAGAAAGGGAAGTTTGAACCTAACTAGCTAGGTAACTTTGTCATCATATCATTTTATGGATTTGGAGCCTATCAACTGTCTACACTTGAAGGGGATCTATCTGATGAACCTATCAATAGTATCCATCTCAGAAAGTTCTACACTTGAATCACCTAGTGCATAGTTCGATGGTTACCTTGATGAAAACCTGGCAAACAAGCATCTTGGTGATGGAAAAATACAAAAATACAAAAAAAAAAATCATAAAGAATGAAAAAGAGCAATAAAAACAAGTAGTGAAAACTTGGAAACAGGTGCTACTTGTGATTTTAAGGCAATCTTTTCTATCTATTAGACACATGTCATGGTCATTAATTCTACAACAATTTTACATCCATTATCATATCATTGCGAGTGGTCATGTGTCCCACCAGCTTGGGGGAAAAATCGACCTCAGCAGGGGGCAATAAATCTCAAGAAGCAACAAATAGACAAATAGCAGGAGGACAAGTGCAGCAAATACAATGATCGAAACACAACCCCACATGAAACATAAATCACCATCAGAAACACATTGGACATCCATATCACAATAGAAAGTCCAAAAACAAGTAAAAAATTTAGTCTCAAAAAGGAAAAAATAGAGTTTGTGTCAGTCAAACTACATGGTCCCTGCATGTATAACATAGAAAAGGCTAATCATTGATCAACCCCTGAGGCCCCTAGGATAGGTCTTTAGGTTAGGTTTCTGGTTATAAAATCTCAAAAATCACAAAAACATCATAAAATCAAAAAGCATGATCTAATCTGAATAATGGTTGAAATACTTTAACCAAAGGTTGGATATGTTGTACTTTGATCTTTGTTATCATTTCTTTGGAG
>VDFB02145630.1:57734-106438 GCA_007258455.2 Sequoia sempervirens | reverse complement strand
TGGAAGAATAATAGAGATAGAAGTAGAGAGGAAGAAAAATATTAGAGGAGAGAAAATATTTGTGAGAGTATAACCTTTAAAATGTCTCTAAAGGCATCCATTGAGAAGTGGAATAATAGCCATTAGTGGGAAAATTCATTGAATGGGGATTTTAGGCATCAAGAATAGAAATACAACACATCTAAATCTATTTTAGAGTTAGGGATGCTACCAAAACTATGCTAATTCTAATGTGAATGTGTCTACATATAGATGTGTACATAGAACAATATAAGTTCATAAAAAATGAGATTAGGATGAAGTTAACTTTATTTTTTGGTAACCTAGTGAGGAAACGGCTTGGGCAACTAGTTATGTGCATTTAATGACTATATTATATAAATGAACATAAAAGGGAGAAATTATAGGGCATGCACTTTCTGACATTACATTTTGACCTTAATTTATTAGGTTCATCTCACTAAGTGATATGACTATGCTAAATTAGAGAAACTATATACTAAAATTTAATTGTATAATATAAAATAGTAGGATAAATGTAAAAAATACATGGTGAAATTTCTAGATATAGGATTTCCATGGATTTTGGATAGGACCTATAGAATAAGTCTATAAAAAGATATATTTTTTTAAAATAGATGTGTTAAGGAAACATATTATATAAAAAAAATGTGCTAACCAAAATCTACATCCTTGAAACTCATGTTGAGGTAGGTTGAGTTATGCAACATAAAAATATTAGGAAGATAGAGTTATGTAAATAATTTCTTAGTGTCACATTTCATGCATGTAAAAATTACTCTAAAGAAAGCATCTAAAGAATATATATATATATAAATTAGAGGTAAGATATTTTCTTAGATGTAGGAAAGAAAGGTATGATATGTGGATACAAAAAGGGATATCCTTAAAAATTCATCATTATCATGTGAGGATGTGGAGAGTGTGTATTGGTAAAGGTGTTGTATAACTTGTATAAAGTATTAATTATTTTAAAAAAATTATAATTCACCTTGGGATGTGACACCACACTTTTGGCAGTGCAATGATTTTTAAAAGTTTGTTGTATGTGATACTTGGAAAATACAATTAATGTATGTAGGTTGGTTAGATAAATACAATTAATTAAGTAAAAAATTAATTAAAGGGTCATTTCAAGATCTAGGGTCAATATTGGGCACCAACTATGGGAAATCCCACTTGCGTGCATAATCAAGAAACTTGGTAAGCAAGTTTTTGAGTTGACCATTTGTCTATATATCAAGTATTTGGGATGGGATGAAATTGAGTGTTAATATTATATGAGTGTATGCTACATAAATTACTTTGAAGTTATTTGTAGATATCTTTGATAACAAAAGAGAGTTCTCTATTATATTGCGAGTTTTTTACTATGAATACAAGAAGAGTGGTGTTATTTATTGGATTTATTTTGCATTCAATGGTATTCCACATTAAAATTAGTGTTGTTTATATATTATTTATTGAAATTGTTTGATTATGTTTACTATATAACTACCTTATATATCTTATTACATAATCTTTATAGGAAACACTAAGATATATCAATTTACAGGAATCCATTTTGCAATTTTATTGTTGCGTGTTTGTAATAATATATTCATTATTTGCATCATCATTTAATATCATTGGATGGGGTGGGGGGCCTAAATTGATTGGCTAAAGCATCATGTTGTAAGAAAGAGGTCACGAGGTCTAGTCCCCCCCATCCTTGTGGTATCAGAGGGTGTGTCACACCAACATTGTCGATCACATGAAAAAAGTTTACTAGGCACACTATAGTTTATAGGGGGGCTACCCGATTCCTGCAATCTATGTATATATATCATTGGACTATATTATAGGAATGTAGAGTACAACCACATGTGTATTGTAAGGAAACTTGCAGCCATCTAATGACAATTTCCACATGACGCAAAAGAGATAACAATGCAAATAAGTGCTCAGAATCCATATGCAAGAGAATAGACAACATACCCATCGAATATGACACAAGATATACCCTGGGAAAACCCTCAAGAGAGAAAAAACCAGCCTCCAAAAACATCCATAATCCATCATATTAATCAACAATAAAGCAAATACAAGAGTTACATTGAACACCTTTGAAGAATCAAGTCCTCCAATGCATCTCTTGTTAAAAATGGAGGTAATTATGTAGCTTTAAAACTTGTAAAACTATGAGATTTTAGATCTAATTAAGTGTTCTTTGTTACAAATCTTTGTGGATGATTATCTGTTTAGATCAATTTTACCAATTATAGAAGTAGACAAAAGATTATAGAAGAATGAGACAAGAAGATAGAAGTGACACAACATATACGTGGAGAAACCCTTTCGGGAAAAACCTCCACCACCAGAATCAATAATGCTTGTATTATTTAACCTTGGAACAAGATTACAATAATACTGTATCAATCCTTTGCTTGATATGCTTCTTTTGCCTTCAATAATTCTTCTTCACAACCTGCAATAAACTTCAATAAAACTCTCTTCAACTTGTTGCAATTAATAGAAAATTATGAGCATTGAAAACTCCAAAGAATTGTCAATTACAAGAGCTTGAAGCTCCTCTAAAAAACCTACGCCTATTTTGTGCAAGTAGAGTTTTATCATGTAACATGAAGTCAAAACCAATGTATCCTCAATTTAGGCACCCCAAACTAAACTCCTAACTGATCGTTGGTCAAGAAAATATCTTCCAAGCTTCTCCTCAAAGTTGGCACCCAAGAATGGGCCCACTTAACTTAGCCTTGTAAATATCTTCTCATGCAAAATGTGTTAACTCCAAGATGCCAACTTGGGCACCCAAGGTGGGTCCAAGTCAATCTTTGTTAACTAAAACATATCTCTCCATCAATTCATGCAAACAATATGCATGATTGATCATCCCCACTTAACTGAATGTATCCACCTATTATCTATCATGCAACTGAAGTCATTAGTCATGCATTCCAAGTCAAATGAAGTCAACTAGCATTCAACTGAAACTAACTACATGCAATTGAAGACTGAACCATAACTAAACTAAATTGAACTGAACTGAGCTAAACTAAATTGAACTAAACTGAACTGATACTAAACTGAACTGAACTGAACTGAACTCCACTCATGTAAATATCAATCCCTAACTTCTAGGATCTTTACATGCATTACTAAAGTGTTATCTTTCCTCCAAATAGTTAACTTAACTCAATGTGGGTTCCACCTTCCATGTGGGCGCCCCATGTTCTCCTATTTTGTAGGAGCTCTTCTTAGGCATCCCCACATGTTCCTATCATTTAGGAATAATTACAAATGTCAATTAACATGTTCATTTCATTTAAATTTAATCTCTTTCTAATCCTAGTGTTGGGGAACAATTTCCAAGGACTTAGGAGATATATGAAATATGTTTAGGATTGCAATTAAATGGCATCTTATTCCCAACATTCTCCCACTTATATTATACATTGCAATTATTCTAAACAAGGAATCATTATTATAAATCAAGTACAAGACTCAAGGCCAATGACCTTCCTGCACCAAGAGAACTTATCTGTAGGAACTAGTTTCGTAAGATAATCTGCAACATTGATCAAAGTGTCAACTTTCTCAATCAATACCTTCCCACTCTCAACCATTTCTCACACAAAGTGATACTGAACATCAATATGCTTAGTACGAGCATGATACATAGGATTTTTGGCTAAAAAAATATCACTCTAACTATCACATTCAAGTTTAATTTGATTGCAATTAAAACCAATACTTTCCCAAGTCTCTGTAACCAAACTGCCTTTTTAGAGGAATGTGTAGTAGCCATGTACTTTGCTTTTGTGGTGGAAAAAGTAACCGTGGGCTGCCTCTTACTCATCCAACTAACCACAACTCCAAACAAAGTAAACATAGCCACTTTTTGACCTCCGACTGTCCAGATCTCCTACCCAATATGAATCAACAAAACCCTATATACCCAATGATTTGTGCATTATATCAATATCATTAGGACCATGATAAACAAAACGATAATCAGAAGTACCTCGTAAATATCTAAATACCCGCTTAACATAAGTCTAATGTTCTATTCTAGGGCTAGACATAAACCTACTTAGAATTCCCACTGCTTGGGCTATATCTGGTCTTGTACAAACCATTGCATACATTAAACTACCAACTGCAGTAGCATATGGAATTTCAGGCATTTCCTCATAATCAAAATTAGATTTAGGAATCATGTCTAAACTTAACTTTGTGCCAATTGGTAAAGGAATATTAATTGGTTTACTCTCTTGAATGTTAAATTGTTTCAAAATAGTATCAACATAGTTGGTCTGACTTAAGAAAAGCTTTATGTTACCTCTATCTTTGTTGATCTCCATACCAAGGATATATTTTGCAGCCCCTAGATCTTTCATCTCAAATGTGCTCGAGAGTTGTGCTTTCAATTCTTTGACCATTACCTTGCTATTACCAATAAACAACATGTCATCAACATACAAGATAATAATTAAAAGCTGATCATCAATAACTTTAATATAAACACAATGATCTTCCTCACTCCTAACATAACCAATTTTCAATGCAAAAGCATCAAACTTTTGGTACCACATTCTTGGTGACTGTTTCAATCCATATAAAGATCTCTTTAACCTACAATCCAATTCTTCTTTTCCTTTTACAACAAAACCATCAGGTTGCCTCATATAAATCTCCTCATCAAGATGCCCATGCAAAAAAGTAGTTTTCACATCCATTTGCTCTATCTCAAAATCATAAGCAGCAAAAATAGATAAAAAGAATCTAATAGAAGTTAATTTAGCAACAGAAGAATATTTCATTAAAATCATCTCCCTCTCTTTGGGAGTAGCCCTTGGCTACTAATCTAGCCTTATACCTTTCGAGATTACCATCTACTCCAATTTTCTTTTTAAAGATCCATTTACAACCAATGGCCTTTCTTCCTTTGGGAAAACTCTCAAGATCCCATGTATCACAAGTATCCAAAGATTCCATTTCCTCATGCATAGCTTGTGACCAAAGCTTGTTCTCATATGAAGAGAAAGCTTCCATGTAACTTCTAGGTTCATCATTAGTACTCATCAAAGCAAATATACAATGGAAATTAGGTGGGCTATACCTGTCAATGGGATTCTGTTGTCTTGTGGATCTTCTCAAAGGGGGTTCTTCTTGTTCCTCAATGTGCTCATCATGAGCATCTATCTCAAAAAAACTCTATGAACTCTCCTCATCCAATCCATCCAATTGTTCTTCAACATGTGCATCTTCTTGCTTCTCAGTATTTATCTCAAAATGAATTGTTCTAGAAGTATCCTTCTCCTTTGGTTGTTCTTCTCTTCAATAAGCTCTAAATTCCCTAAAAATCACATCTTTAGATAAAGAAATTTTTTAGGTTAGAGGATTCCAAAGATTGTAACCTTTTACATTTTCACCATAGCCTATGAATATACATTTCTGTGCTTTTGGATCCAACTTAGATCGCTTTTCATTAGGCACATGAACAAAAGCCTCACAACCAAAGATCCTTAAATGTGCAACACTAGTCTTCCTACCTAACCACATTTCATAAGGAGTTTTATCTTCAATAGATGAACTAGGGGATCTATTGATTAAATAACAAGAAGTATTTACAGCCTTGGCCCAAAGGCACTGATCTAGCTTAGCACTACTTAACATACTCCTAACTCTTTCCATTAAGGTTCGGTTCATCCTTTCTGCTACTCCATTTTGTTGAGGTGTATATGGAGTAGTTTTCTATCTCACAATTCCTACATGCTTATAATAATTATCAAAATCCCTGGAACAATATTCACCACCATTATCTGATCTCAACACTTTCATCTTATGATCTAATTATTTCTCAACCAAAGCCTTAAATTCTTTAAACTTATTAAACACATCAGATTTGTTATGCATTTAAAATAGATCCAAGTGTATCTTGAGACATCATCAATAAATGTGACATAATATCTAGATTTTCCAATAGAGTCAATATCCATAGGGCCCATTACATATGAATGAATAATCTCTAATAATCTTTTAGCTTTATTTGTTCCACTAGGAAATGAATATCTAGATTGATCTCCAAACATACAATGCTCACAAAAATCATTTTTTCCAATTGTATAATCAGGAATACTGTCAACCAATTTCTTATTAAGAATGTTCCTAAGACCTTTTTCACCAATGTGGCCCAATCTATGGTGCCACAACATACATGCATTTTTAGCTCCAGTTACATTGGCTAGTTTATTCAAATTGGAGGTATTAAGCTTAAACAAAGTCCCAATCCGAGATCCTTTAGCAACCACCATATCCCCTTTCACCAATTTGCAACCACCTTTTTCAAATGTCACATGCATTCCAGAATCATTGAACTTAGATATAGAAAGTAGATTTCTAGCAAGTTCTGGAATATGTAAAAAATCATTAAGGGTCTTAACCCTACCATCACTAAAACAAAACTTTACCTCTCCTTTTCCCATAACCTTTGTTGTGCTATTATCTCCAAAGAAGAAATTTTCTCCATCATATGTAGTATACTTAGTGAACCACTCCTTGTTAGGAGTCATATGATAGGAGCAACCTGAATCAATAAGCCAAGAGTTATCACTAATAATATTAGATGAAATGACCAATGCATCATTATTGTCCTCCGAGGATTTATCTATAGAAGCATCATAACTCTTTTTCTTGTTCTTACAATCCTTCTTTACATTTCGAGGTTTTCCACAATTCCAACACTTTACCTTACTCTTACCAGGGGTTTTAGACAGTCCTTTGGACTTACCCTTTCCTTTCTTATCTCCCTTAGGTTCCTTTTCCTTAGGCCTACTTCTTACAAACAAGGCATCTTGGGATCCCATTTTAGACTTCCTCCTCATCTCCTCTGATAGGAGAGTAGGAATTATATTTTCCATCTTAGGATTTGCACCACTACCACTGATAGAAACAATTAGATTTTCCCAAGATTCTGGTAAAGAACAAAGTAACAAAATGCATTTATCTTCATCTTCTAGCTTTACATCTACAGATTCTAACAAACTTAGAATCAAATTAAAAGCATTTAAATGATGTGTAGAATCACCATCTTTCATCTTTAAAGAATACAACTGTCTTTTTAGATACAACTTATTAGTAAGACTTTTGGTTTGATAGATATCACCTATCCTCTTCCACAATTTATATGCGGTAGTTTCATTTAAAACATTCAAGAGAAAAACATCAACAAGACATAATATTATGGTCCCTCTTTCCTTCTTATCAAGCTTAGCCCAATCCTCATCTAACATCGTTGTAGGTGACTTTGTCTCATTACAAACAACTAACCATTGATCTCTCTCTTCAAGGAGATCCTCCATTTTTAGTTTCCACATCTCATAACTAGATCCATTGAATCTTTCAATATCTAAATGAGAAGTAGAACTCAT
This sequence comes from Sequoia sempervirens, assembly GCA_007258455.2. Taxonomy (NCBI): domain Eukaryota; kingdom Viridiplantae; phylum Streptophyta; class Pinopsida; order Cupressales; family Cupressaceae; genus Sequoia; species Sequoia sempervirens. The sequence continues at coordinate 98,987 of VDFB02145630.1, read as the reverse complement.
TGTAATACACTTCTTTTACAAATCAACAATAACACAATAGTAAAAGCTCCCACTACATCCAAAAAACCTTCAAAATTTTAAGAGAAAGGCGTCCCAAACTCTACCCAATCGTTAGCTCTGATACCAAATGTTGAAAAATGGAGGTAATTATGTAGCTTTAAAAATTATAAAACTACGAGATTGTAGATCTAATTAAGTGTTCTTTGTTACAAATTCTTTGTGGATTATTATCTATTTAGATCAATTTTACCAATTGTAGAAGTAGATAGAAGATTGTAGAAGAATGAGACAAGAAGATAGAAGTGACATAGCATTTACGTGGAGAAACCCTTTCAGGAAAAAACTCCACCACCAGAATCAATAGTTCTTGTATTATTTAACCTTGGAACAAGATTACAATAATATTGTATCAATCCTTTGCTTGATATGCTTCTTTTGCCTTCAACAATTCTTCTTCATAACCTGCAATAAACTCTGATAAAACTTTCTTCAACTTGCTGCAATTAATAGACAATTATGAGCATTGAAAACTCCAAAGAATTGTCAATTACAAGAGCTTGAAGCTCCTCTAAAAAACCTATGCCTATTTTGTGCAAGTAGAGTTTTATCATGTAACATGAAGTCAAAACCAATGTATCCTCAATTTAGGCACCCCAAACTAAACTCCTAACTGATCGTTGGTCAAGAAAATATCTTCCAAGCTTCTCCTCAAAGTTGGCACCCAAGAATGGGCCCACTTAACTTAGCCTTGTAAATATCTTCTCATGAAAAATGTGTTAACTCCAAGATGCCAACTTGGGCACCCAAGGTGGGTCCAAGTCAATCTTTGTTAACTTAAACATATCTCTCCATCAATTCATGCAAACAATATGCATGATTGAACATCCCCACTTAACTGAATGTATCCACCTATTATCTGTCATGCAACTGAAGTCATTAGTCATGCATTCCAAGTCAAATGAAGTCAACTAGAATTCAACTGAAACTAACTACATGCAATTGAAGATAACTGAACCATAACTAAACTAAATTGAACTGAACTGAGCTAAATTGAATTGAACTAAACTGAACTGATACTAAACTGAACTGAACTGAACTGAACTCCACTCATGTAAATATCAATCCCTAACTTCTAAGATCTTTACATGCATTACTAAAGTGTTATCTTTCCTCCAAATAGTTAACTTAACTCAATGTGGGTTCCACCTTCCATGTGGGTGCCCCATGTGCTCCTATTTTGTAGGAGATCTTCTTAGGTGTCCCCACATGTTCCTATCATTTAGGAATAATTATGCATGTCAATTTACATGTTCATTTCATTCAGATTTAATCTCCTTCTAATCATAGATTTGGGGAACACTTTCCAAGGACTTAGGAGATACATGAAATATGTTTAGGATTGCAATTAAATGGCATCCTATTCTCAACATCTCCATGTGTCCAAGCATGAATCCACACATCTCATGCCATGCTTCACAAATGCACTCCTCAACAAGACTCAATAATAACATCCAAACCACTCAACCCAACCCAAACTACTACACATGCATTTGATTTTATAGACACAAGCTTGCACAAAATACAACTAGTGGTAAGGAAAAACCACTCACCACAAAACCATGTGAATAAAAAATCGCTAACCCCTTATTTAATATTGGGTACTAAGGCATCACTTTATTTAATATTTCTCCAATATTAAATTATTATCACATGTCTCCCACACATTAAATAATAATACAATGTTACAATACAACATCAAGTGGTCCCCAAATAATCACCTAGTGTGATTAAACACACTGCCAAGGTGCATCACAACTAAATAATTATTTAATTACAACATTATAATAAATCATTTGAGGCAATGGTGTACAACACCATATCCCAACATTCTCCCACTTGTTGTATACATTGCATAAGGGGTCAATAGATGAAATACATCATCATAGCCATACATGAAACCACACGAATCTCCAACATGCTCTCGTGCTCCATCAAGATACCTGCAATAAGAAAAAAGTGACCACCATCTCAAGAAAGAACTCCTCTCATCCTCCAATGTGCCACCTATGGAAGAAAAGGAACATGCCAAGGTGAAGATGTACCAATCCACAAGCACAAGCATCAAATCCAAGTGATAACAAAGGCTCTAACTAAGTTGTTGTCAATTGAAAAACCCACATGATCGGAAATAACATCCACAACACATGCTAATACTTCTCTTGATGGTGTTTTCTTACGCAACAACTCAGCACATAATGCAATATTCATTCTGAAAGGTTATTTTCAACAATAAATCACTGAAAATCACCCCAAGGTCTCTCGGGTGTCAAGTCATGACAATGCATAAACAACTCAGATAATATGTGAAAATGCTGGTAATCACAAAGGGCCTTACAAATGAACAATGCTGGAAGTGAATTTTCATCAGATGCAACAATATGGTGATGCTTTCAATCCTAAAACTAACCCAGATTCAAAATAAATAGCAAAAGAGATAAGGGTTTAGAGAGATTCTATTCTCTAACTCTTAAGATTAACAATGCAAATGATAAACACTTGAAATGGACCAATCCCAACGAAACCAATCTCTGCTTGACCAAGATTAATCTGCAATCTTACAGAAACAGTGCAATCTTCTAAGGTTTTAAAGATTTTCAGATCATGAACATTCACCCAAGACAACCCAATTACAGTTGAAATGAATAAATCTCCATAATTGAACCAAGCACAATGAATATAAAGGTCCAGGCTAACTTTACAAAGCAACTAACAATCAACTAGCTGCAAAAAGTATGGACCAGGGATTGCTGCAAACACTTCAAACATTAAATCATGAACATCATTGAATCAGATCTAAATCTAAATCTAATAACCATGAGCAATTTTAAAAATAGAATCATAAGAACCATGCAAGATAAGTCAACACAAAAGAGATCACCAGAAAATCACAATGCCTTCAATTGTATTGAATCACCAAACTCCAGCAACAATTCCAATGTTCTGTTACATCACTTGCTCATAAATTGACTAGCTTCTACCTCTACTCTACTGCTAAATTCTCTCTCTATCAAATCTTCTCCTAATCTCTCACCCCCTTACAAATGAGGCACATATGCCATTTATAGAGAATCCCCCAAACATGTCGGCCTAATTAGATTTTACAATAATAATTGGCCTCAAAACAGGTCGGCCTAATGAGAAATTCAAAAGAGGACAAGATTTGCATTAAATGCATGAATATTATCCATGTCGGCCCACGATCTCCAGCAAGATCAGATTCACGTGCCCTCCAGAAAGTCCTCCAGCTGTAGACAGTTTTGGCACGGATTCTTAGGCAGCTCCCACTTTTGAAAATTTAAATTGAACATTTCCAGATTTCCCACTTTTGGCACGAATCCATATGCAAGTCCCCCCCTTTTAATATTTGCTTAGTCCTGAAAAATAGATATCATCATTAATAGCCCACATGTCCAAATAAAATCTTAACATTTTCTAAAAAACTTACATTTTTATAAGGAAACTTTCCATTTTTCAGATTTTTTCCATTTTTGGAAATTTTATTTTCAACATCTTTTTCAAGAAATTTTCATTTTCGAACATTTTAAAAAATCCATTTTTGGAAAAAATATATAAATAAATAAATAATTATTTTGGAAAAATTTCCATTTTGGGAAATTTGGGATTTCGGCCCTTCAGGAAATCAGACCAAGGGAAAATCCGGAAAAATCTGGGCAGGCAGACTGCAAAATCCGAAAATCCAAAGGAATGAAAAATCCAGGCGGACAGGAATCCAAAAATTCCAGCCAGACAGGATTATGGGAAATTCCAGGCAGACAGGATTATGGGAAATTCCAGCCGGACTGGAAAATCCCGGATTTTGTTCAAAACCTAGTTTTTCCGAAGCACAACTCGGGGGAAGGACTTGGACAAGCAATATAAACACCTAAGGACCCCCAAAGGCAATGAAAGCAATAAAATTAAGGGGCCAAAAGACATCAAAAGCCAATCCGGGAAATTCCAGGCAGACAGGATTATGGGAAATTCCAGCCGGACAGGATTATGGGAAATTCCAGCCGGACTGGAAAATCCTGGATTTTGTTCAAAACCTAGTTTTTCTGAAGCACAACCTGGGGAAATCACTTGGGCAAGCAAGATGAACATCTAAGGACCTCCAAAGACAATGAAATCAATAAAATTAAGAGGCCAAAAGCTAGAGCAAAAAGAGGGTCCCCGCTTTTAGTGGGGCGTGTGTGCAAAACTGCACAACACTTCCAACCATTCATACCTCCAAGGTATCAATACATCAATAAACTCATGCCAAGAACATAGGTAACTCATAAACTGAAATCAAGCTCCCTATATCAAACCTGTCAATGAAGAACATACATATCCAAGAACTCCCACTACATAGGTAATGTCAAAGCATATCAAGTCTACCAATCAACACTATACAAAGGTGTGATAAGTAAATCAAAGCATGAAGTACCAAGAACAATAACAATGATCCACACATACAACCCAAAGAGATGCATAATCTATCACAACATGTTGCCTCCATCCACCCCAAAATTTATGAACATGAATATCCATGGAAAAAACCATGAAGAGAGAAACCTGTAACCATAATGTCCTCCTACCAACACCTCAAAAGTGTACTACTATACCAAGTATGAGCTCCTAAAAACCCCAAATGAAAAGCCTCAACAACATCCATAACACTCAATCTCATAGACCAAGTACAACATATAAATCAATGTACCAATGTCAACATGGATGTAAGCCTCTCTAATCAAGAAGATCAAACTCAAAGTAACCATCCCAATATCTGGAAATCAACCCATAAACCATCTCCTAACAATCCTCATCAAAGAATGATATCATAAACTAAAATGCACAAGGAGATAACCACACCATAACATCCCTCGAAATGAATCCTCCAGAACTAACTATCAATAGCTCAAGATACATATCTATGAAAGATAAAGCATATAAACGCATGCTAAACCAATCATCAAATGAGTATCCATAATCAATCATCATAAATCAAATCAATCCCATGAGAAATCAAAGCACAAAACATAACACATCTGAAAGATATAATGGGAAAATACCTCTCAAATAATAAGTTGTTGAGCAGACCAAGAGTGGGGAATGAGAATGCTCCTCTAGGATAACCAAGCCAACATGACTCACTCCAAGAACAATCTCCTCTATCTGTCCATCATGAACTCACATCCATATCTAGGTGAAAGCTCCTCGATCTTCTTGCTGAAACCTCCAAAGAGTAACCATCTCAAGCAAATGTCTCTAATCACAAGAGAACTCCAACCATCACCTAAGTCTCCAAGTATCCATGAGTACCTGTAACCAATCAATCCATGCCAAACTACAAATGCAACATAGCACCATCATGAAGTAATCAAGCAAATGATCAATGTACCAAATATGAAGAGAACTACACACGATCAATGTCAAAGCTCTAATCATGAATCAAGAATATAAACATGACAACATGATCTAACCATCTCCTCCTAGGAGATCACATGCACCAAAACATATATATACATCCTGGTCTCAAGAGAACAAGTACCATGGAAAAATCTAAATCGGTATCAAGAGTAAACCATGACATAATAGCAAACACTCTAAACCAAGAAAACATATCCCCAATCACATGAAGATAACCATACCAATGATGCATCCACGTCACTGCCAACAATTCCCACTGAATTATGATATGAGCTATACATGGCATCATGACTACCATCCTCTCCATGAAGATCATCCAAGTCTACACACACTCAACTACAATATCAGTAACATACAAGTGAAACCAAGATCTCCAAGACAAGAAGATGCATACAACCACCAAACCATCATAAATATATCCATCATTGTCAAAATCTCCCACTGAAAGTGTATAACCAATGAATGTAACAAGGTATCATGACATAGTGATAACAATCTCCTAATGAAGATCAACCAAAGGCCTTCGCACAATCAAATAACTCATATGCAACATGAGCTCCCAAACAAAGAAGGAAAAGTAAACCATGATCCTCATACCAAGAAGATACAACGTCATAACCTAAATCAAGAATTGATCCAACATCACCAACAATGCACTTGTATAAACCATCATGACATGTCAAAGTCTCTAAAGCACAAGAAACATCCATGACACCATGATCACCACCAAATGTATCAACAACACAACTCAACCGTGTCCCACATATTTGCATAACATAGTCAACTACATAGGTCTCATATCATGACTGTACCTAGTAATACCATCTCACCTCCTCAACATGAGATTAAAAATAGAAAACCAAGTGACTAAACCAAGCCACCAAACTAAAAATGCATCAACATAGAAATATCTATGGGCATAGACAACCCATATCCAAGTCATAGGTGCAATAAGTATAGACCCCCTACAATGTTACACAACTTGTAGATAGAACAATGAAGCATACAAATCCAACCAAATACTAATAACCATGTCAAATGAGAATAATCTGAGATGTACAATTGAGCATACAATGAATCCAACATCAAATCTCCTCGATCCGACAATCCATAAACTCATAGTATAACCATAGCCAACATGACCCATAGACATCTCAGGATAGAAAATCAACAAATAAATCATGTCAAAACAACTCTAAACCTGATCCACTATGTAGTGCTCTTAACAAGCTTTTCGTCGACTATTCGAAGTCCAAAATATGACTTTGTATGCACCTGATATGACCTCTTGAAGCTCAAAACGAACACCTGACTTCCAACAAGAAAAAAAGTCAAAACTATAGAATATGTGAAAATATCTGGCACCATAGTGTAGAGCACTGAGTTAGCTTTCCAACGAGTCCAAGAAGAGCAAAAATAGAGCACCTTGGTGAAAGATATGCCCCCAGAAGAAAAAGCACTATTTTAGTATGTGCGACAAAAAATCACCACCTCTCTTGGTGGCTCTCTGGTGGTTGGGCGGCGGCCCCACATGGGTAGTTCCACCCACCTAGTGGTGGACCCGACTACAAATTCCATTTTGATTAAATTTCTAAAAATAAAAATTTTATCAGGTCCTTTTAATAAATTCGTGGTGGATTTAATACTTCATGCGATGAAAAATTTAAATGATGAATTTTTTTTAATTTTAATTTTTTAAACCCCATAAAGGGGTGTGGCAGGGCCCGCTGGCAAGCCTTAATTTTTTATTTTTTGAATATAACATTGACGACTGTACGACTTGCAAAAGGGGGTATGGCTAAATTTTTTTGCATTTTTTTTCAACAACCAAAATATATCAAATTTTATATCAAAATTCATCTCTCGACCAACTTGAATCCAACCATGAGGTCCATTTTGTCCCAAGAGGTCATTTACAAAATTTACCCTATAAAACCCTCATTTGAATGCACAACCAAGAAACCCCTTTTAGCCAAATTTTTTCACACCCCAAATCTGCAAACAACCCATCATAACAACAAACCAAAAACCCTTAGATCTGCATTAAATGTAATGCTCGAAAAAGAAACTCACATACTAACAAAGTATATCCAAGAACTTTTACACATTCCAAGTAAAGTAAAAGTAAATCATGCATATAACATGAACTATCCATAAGAGCTCAAAAAGCAAGTACAATAATGAACTTCATTTCATGTATCAAGATGGAATACAATACATCCATTTCAATGTTACAACAAAAATCTTACATCAATACATCTATTTCAATGTTACATCAATGAGCTTTCGTCAATACATCTATTTCAATGTTACATCATTATATTTCAAAGTAAAGTTACATTTACAAATAGGCTATGTAAGCCATACAAAGTAATACAAGAGTACATCCATAGCATAAAGATTCTTTGATCCTCAACCGCCTTGACACCACTGGTCTTCTTGTAAGCTGAGGCCAAGAGTGTGATTAAGGCGCCTTTTCCCCCCAACCACGAAGTACATGACTTCCCCAGGTTCTTCCTAACTCGAAGAAAACCCCGACCCTACACAAGGAGCCTAGCAACCTGGAACAATAAAGTAGTAGGGAACTCTCGATGCATGCCTAATGCCTATATGCATTCCTATACTAGAAAAAAATATTTCTTGCATGTAGGATGTGGCAGAGACATAAAAATTCTAGAATTTTTAATTAATCCATCTATTTCAATGGTACTTTCACTTGGCCAAGCATTAAAACATAAAATGGAAGTTTATGAAAGGCTAAACTACCGTCTTTGTGTGCCCACATTCGACATCCTGTCCTAGAAGATTCTCATAAAGAAAACATATAATGCATTTCCCACATAAATTTCATTCAGAATATTCATTCACATATTTAAGCATTCTATCATAAAATACATTTTAATTCCAAGTTTTCCAACTAATTCACATAAGAACCATAATTCAACAAAAACAAAAAAACAAACATCTCGTAGCCAGTTTTACAGTTCACTATGAATTCTCTACTAGCCATTCTATTACATTCCAATAAAATAAAGCAAGTATATGCATGTGTTCATTTCTACGTGTGTGTTAAATATCCAATTTTCTATCTCTATTTGATTGATTTAGTCTAAATAGCTGACTTATGTAATTTTTTTTTTTAAAAATCCTCTCTAATCAGCAATATATGCATTTTTCAGAAATAAATAAATAAATAAATAAATATATATATATATATATATATAAGAATACATTACAACAAATTTCAGAATTAAATCAATACTTACATGAACACTTATCAACATACAATGAAAAATTTAATTATTCCTAGCCCAATTCAAATCTATTCATTTCCAATCTCAGAGCTTGTTTAGTCTCAAATTAGAACATATATATATATATACACACACACACACATATAGATATTCATATCTAAAAAATGGGTATATATATATACTCATAAATTTTCAATACAAGAATAAAGTATGGTTTCAACAACTTAATCATTTGAAATCAGACAATTATACTACATGTATAAACCCAGATACATACAGGTGGAATTATTAGCTCACATATTCATATATTTCACATTGTACATAATTATATACTCATATATAATACATATACATACATACATACATATATATATATATATTATATGTTTATGTTTATGCATTTATTCAATTTTTCAAGGTTGCACAACTGGTATTTGAAGATTCATGGAAGGAATTCATTTAAGTTCAAAAAGTTTTTAAAAGACAAAAATGTGAGTGTATAGGCCGATGCCCCCATATTGGGGAAGGCGCTACCTGGGAGGACAACACCCCCTCCACAGGCCGCAGCCTGTGGAGGGCGCTTCCCCCACAACGGAGCCCTTCCCAATGGGGAGGGTCGGCTGGGGGTAACCCCCCCGTCCCTTAAAAAATTGCATTCCATTTAATTCAAAACGATATACGCCAGTATTAAGTTCCTTTGCAATTCAATTTTCTTTAAAAATATAAGTTTTATATATGTAAATATATGTATACGTCTGCATAGTCTAGTGTAGGCATATACATATATTTGAATATATAATAATATCAAAATCTGAAACAAGATTTCACTTAAAGAATCAATGGAAAATTGGCATAAAATATCCAATACAAGGATTTGTGTAGAAATATTTATATGTATATATAGAACAATATCAAAATCTGAAACAAGATTTCACTTAAAGAATCAACAAAAAATTGGCATAGAATATCCAATATAGGGAAGAATGCTGCAAATTCTACAACCATGCCAAAGAATTTCACACAACAAGCACTCAATACCGAGATTTTGCAAAATAGTTTCAAAAGAATTCAATCTTTTTAACAATTTAGACATTCTTTCTCACTTTGAAATTTAAATGCAATGGAAGAGAATTAAAAACCTGGAAAAATTGCCTCTAGTTGAAATTCCCTTCTTCTTCTTCTTCTCCCATTCTCACTTTCCTTGGAATTTTCTTTTGGAAGAATCTTCCTCTCCTTCTCTCCTTTTTCCCTATATTTCTCTTCTTATTTCCACTATTTTAATCTACTGAAGTCTAAAACTTGTATTTGGCAACCATTTTCAGTTATTTTTGCAGAGCAATTCAAGAAGATTATCAAGCAGTCGTGTTTTCTTGCTATTAATTTCCTCTTTTTAAAGATTTTCACTTCCATTCCCGAGACCTAATCTTGAAAAGAATAAAAATAAAAATAAAATTTATTTCTACGCATGTTATTTTCCTTGATAAATAATAAAAATAAATTCCTTTTTAGTTGCAACTAAATACTTATCTTTCGTAAACAGTTAGAAAATACTATTTCTAAATTACAAAGGAAAATATTTATCCTTAATGAGCAATGAATAAATATCATTTAATTGTAAAATAAATATTTATTCCAAAGAAATAACATTCAATTGAAAATAAAATAATTATTCAAATTAACTAAGCATTATCATTTACTTATAAAACAAAATTTATAATTAAATTATAATTAAAATTAATTATTTTGTTTTATTATGCTTTTATTTCATCACTTAATTAATTTGATTAAACATTATAAAATTTGCAAACAATAAAACGATCAACCTAATTTAATTCTAAATGCATCTACATGATTCTAGGTGCTTGTGTGTGATCAAGAGAACCATTCCTACTTTACCCTGCCATGAAGCTAACCTCCTCTCCTTAATCACACCCTTGGTCTTCGACCACCTACAACTCAAGTACACTTAGGCACCCATTAATAAATTAGTATCTAGATAAAATCAAAATCAAAGCAATGTAATGCATTAATTCAAATATTACCATTCTATTTTGCTTCAATTTCAAAGTAAACCATATTAGTACTTTTCAACTTTTCAAAATTAAAGCAAACATTTTCATATTTCATCACACCAAAAACACCATAATATTTATTATTTACTCTACCACACCCGTTCAGTCATATAACAAATCCACACAAAGCCAAAAGCAAGTAGCATCAGAGTTCAAGACGTGACAATAAACAACCTACAAAACCCTCATATCTTGCCATGTATTTCATTCTCTCATGCATTGCATAGATTCAAACTTCAAACAATATTTTCTCAACCTAGGGTTATAATAATAAATCTTCAACCATGAAAGCTCTGATACCACTTGTAAGGAAACTTGCAGCCATCTAATGAAAATTTTCACATAACCCAAAAGAGATAACAATGCAAATAAGTGCTCAAAATCCATATGCAAGAGAATAGATAACATACCCATCAAAGGTGACACAAGATATACTTTGGGAAAACCCTCAAGATTGAAAAACCTAGCCTCCAAAAGCATCCATACTCCATCATATTAATCATCAATAAAGCAAATACAAGAGTTACAATGAACACCTTTGAAGCATCAAGTCCTCCAATGCATCTCCATGTGTCCAAGCATGAATCCACACATCCCATGCCATGCTTCACAAATGCACTCCTCAACAAGACTCAATAATGACATCCAAACCACTTAGCCCAACCCAAACCACTACACATGTGTTTGTTTTTATAGACACAAGCTCACACAAAATACAACTAGTGGTAAGGTAAAGCCACATACCAAAAAACCATGTGAATACAAAACCACTAACCCCTTATTTAATATTGGGAACTAAGACATCACTTTATTTAATATTTCCCCAATATTAAATTATTATCACATGTCTCCCACACATTAAATAATAATACAATGTTACAATACAACATCATGTGGTCCCCAAATAATTACCTAGTGTGATTAAACACACTGCCAAGGTGCATCACAACTAAATAATTACTTAATTACAACATTATAATAAATCATTTTATGCAATGGTTTACAACACCATATCCCAACATGTATGCTATTGAATTTAACTAAGGAGAATGAATATTGTCTATACATAAGGAGATTGTATTGAATAAAAACATATATCAGTTACATTAATTGTATTGTAAGGCTTGGAGGAAATGTTCTACTTTTTTGTTTGCAATTTGCTTTCCTTTCTTGAATTTTTCATATCTAACGTATGTGAATGGTGGCTTAATTCACAGGCCACTTAAATATTTGACATGAGACATTGCCATGAATGTTAATCCTATTATTTTTTGGTACAATATCAACTGTGGCTTTTTGAAGAGTTAGGCCTTGCAATTTGTGTATTGTTAGAGCCCATGCCGATTTTAATGGTAGTTGTAGCGAGTTTTTCCTTTGAATTGGTGTGATTGGAATAGTGGAAGGTTGTCGATCATCAAATGGAATTCTTGAGTAATTGTTGAATTTCACCAATACATAGGTTGGTGGTTGGGGGGTGTTGTTCCAAGTTGATATACAATTTTTTGAACAGATCCCAAAGCTATATTGACAAGTCTTGCTTCTATCCATAGGTTCAATGTTAACATAACTCTTGCATTTTTTCTTAACAATAATTTAATATTGAGTTCATCATCTGTATATCCTTCACTTGCACTGATATTTCCAATTTTTGTTGTCATGCTCCATGCAATCATAATTTTGAAGGAGTATAGTTTTTTCAGTTGTGGTTGTGAACATTTTCATTTGTGGAAAACAAATGAACATTATTGCCAAAGTATTCATTTTTGGTGTATCTAGCCTTCCATTAGATCTTGTCATTAGTAAAGTCCAATCATATATTGTAGGTTTTGCATCTCTAATATTTTTTAGAAGTTGAGGGAATTTTTGTTGTTCATTGTGTGATCCATGTTGTCTAAATATCTGATCTAAAGTAATGATAATTTTGATTTTTTCCCATAGGATTTTAGCTCGTTTGTTGCTTGCATATGGTGGTCTATCATTAACAAGAGGTAATTGTTTGTAAGTTATCATGACCACAATCAAGTACATAATTTTATGTTTTATGATTTTGTTAGTAGATTCATGATGTACCACACATCCTTTTGATTGCATTTTAATAGTGCAAAGGTCAAATCACCTCTTTTGTAAAAGTATATGCATTATTGTGTTTGGAGGAGATACTTATTCCATAAAAAAAATGATATAAAATATCCATTGTGTTCTAATGAAGATGAGAGGGCTCTTATTATCATAATAATTTTGCATGCATCTATTACTATCATATGGTGATTTATTGCTAATATAAGGAAATTAACACAGATCTTCTAACAAAATGATTGATCTTCCTCCAAAGCTCAAGTTATTTTTTTAGGATTTATGCATGACAAAGTTGTGAATCTATGTTTTGTAGAAAATTTTATCCAATGAAGATCAATTAATCAATTAATATGTATTTATATCTTAGATTTATTCTTATAAACTTGTGAGTGTTCTTCCTTCTAATTCAACAAAATCTTGAAGTAAATTTCTTAGTATTGAATGGATTGTTGGTGCACCAATATTGAAAGCTATAACTCTAGTTGGTGGAAGTAATAACATGGGATAGTGTAAATATTGGGATTACTTTCAAAATAGTTTCCATTATCCTCCCCTTCCAATCTTTTGATATCTTCTTCATTTGGCATTATATTGATACCTACTTAAAATAATAATCAACAAATATTTAATTTGATGTTGCAAAATGTTAGCTATCTTATTTACTTCATGTAAAAAACTTATGATATGCCATTTTTATTTCTATTGACCTCTACTTATATAAGTCACTTGAAGGATTAGGTTGACATGTGCTATCAAAATTTCCTCAACTTGTGTTGATTTTGTAAGCTCTAGTGGTTTTGGACCAAGATCCCTATTGTTAGATGTTTAATTGACTTTTTGTCTTTGTTTTTTTATCTATTACAAATAGGGCCTTCAAATGCTCAAGAAGCATTTATATCATAGGGTAACTTGATAATTATAACACATGGATTCAAGAAAGTTTATCTAATTCATGTCAAAAATTATTTGTGATTTTTTCAAACCAATCTCAATATTTATACTATCATTAAGTGTATATTTCTCCTTATTTTGTATTTATTATATAATTCTTAACTTTCTAGGTTAGGAATGTTAACTCCTCTTATGAACAACTATGTTTTACATTATTTATAGTATCAAAATTTGTTGATCCCAAACTATATTATCTAGCATTTAACACATGGTCTATCATTATAGAGTTCACTTCTTCAACATTAATGTTGAAACATTAACATTTGTAGGTGATGCTTTTGAACCACTTCATGTAGTGCCCCTCGTACTGTTCTCTATTAGACTGATAGTTGGGTATGTGCAGGATCATCATGGAAAAAATAGGCCCTTAAGTGGCAAAAAATTCATAAAAATCAGAGTTAGGCAACTTGACATAAAAATTTGAATAAGTTATCTATATTATTTCAAAAATATGTAAGAATAGAATTTGTAGAAAATTGAATGTAGTTTCTAAACTACTAGGTTTATTTTTAAAAAACAAAATCTATTTAGTGAAAATTTGAAATTTCAATGCAGTAGTACTTAAATTTTAGGGAAAAAATAAGAAGTAGGTGTCTGTCTGACCACCCTAACCACAATAAAATGATAATATTTTTTTATGAGATTTTAGATATAAGTAGAGGACTCATGTCTCGATGTGATGCATATTTTTTTGTAATTTTTTTCCAAGTAAATAATTAATTATGATTTTTTTATTACAACTTTTAAAAAATATAAAAACTCGTACGTCTAACCACCTTAACTTGGTCAAAACTTCATGAAATTCATTTTTTTTTGAGATTCTGTAGTATACAAAGCATAGAATGTGACGCATGTTTTGGATTCAAAAAATATGATACCGTTTGAAAGCTATAGATGATTTTCAATCAGCCTATCAATTAGGACTTTAGTCATAATTCAAATAGAAAATGAATAATAATTATTTATTAAATTTGAAGTAAAGCATAATTTATATTGGTGGAAAGATGAGAATCTCCTTTAAAAACCCTTTTCGTTTCACTAATTTTGGGTAAAAAAAAAGTCGTCAGCCACATATCCTACAAATACCCATCATATCGCCACTTTTTGGCCCATCATGATCCTGCACATACCTAGTTGGTCTGCTTAGGATCAAACATTATGACATTTTGTTTGATGTTAGACTACTGCTATGATGATACTTTGATGATGCTTTGGTGATACTTTTATTACTGGTGTTTTATGCTTATGTTATGACTAGTATATGGACTTATCTGATTATGGTTATTATGCAGTTATCTGGTGATTGCTCTTATCTTGTTTGTTATGCAATTGATTGTTACGTGTTGATGTGGTTACTTGTTTGATGTGTTTTGGTGAAAGGGATAGTGTTGCTTTACTCACTTGTGAGTACCCTGTTACGCTGCGATTTCCTTTCACGGTGTGCCTGATTGTATGATTATGTATATGCTTGATGTTTTGTGTGCTATAGGTTGTAGGTACTAGGCATCAAATCCACCTAAATTGACAGGTCTGAGTGTGCCTTAAACCCAATGGAATTGTTGAATGGAGATAACATTTGGTCCCCTACCCTAGCCATCATCCTCAAAGAGGATGAGTATCTAGTCTGTCACCCCGTAAACATTGTTTGATGTTTGTGGTCAGTTGGTTTTGTTTTTGACCCTGATTATGGTTAGGTAATTGTTATTGATATTTGGTTGTTTAATTTAAATTTGTTTAATATTTTTTTTTTGATTAATTAATGTATTAAATAAATTATTAAATTAAATGGGCCCTTGGATAATTAAACATAAATATATTTATTAAAAATTAAAGTTTATAAGAAATTTAAAAGTGAAATGAAATGCTAAAATAAAATAAATATTAGAATGGAATGTTGCAATTAATAAACAGTAAAAATAATTAAAAAGATAGAAAAAGATTTTGTGGAACACATGCACAGTTTTGAATTGATTGTCGAAAAAGGAAATTGGTTGTTTATTGGAGATTTTTCAGTTTTATTAGATTTTTGTTTTCAAAAATAAAACAACTTTCCTTTTTGTAAATAAGTATCTTTTTGTGAGATCTTCATTATCATTGATTTTATTTCCAGGAAGAAGAAAAAAATGGTTTGCAAGAATTTTTTAGAAAAACAATTGCACTCCATTGTTGATTTGGGTAAAGATTGATTGGGATTTTGGGAAGGAGTTCTTTTTGCTGTGGAAGATTGATCTCGACACTAGTTTTCGTCTCAGCCAGTGTAGGAATCTAGGTTGGTTTTTTTTTTGTTCCTTGTTTGTTTCTCTGTTTAATACAATTGAATTCTTCCTCTTTTTTCTGTTGAAAATGAATGCTTGTTTGCATGACGTTGCTTGAAAATGTGGTAATCATCTGTTTTATGTCCGTTTAGAAATAAGTAAAAATAAGCATTTTTATCTATATATCCTGTTGTTTGTATTATGGCGAGCTCTTGCATTCATTTGTCACTTGTTGAAAGCTTTTGAAGTTTATTCAATCAATCTAGTTAGTGTGCCTTCTTTATGCCTGCCTACTGTATTTTCTTGAAAGTTACTTAGTTTTAAAAAAATAAAATAAACCTTTTCTGCGTTCCCCATCTGTGAAGAAAATGTTCCAGCAAGTGTATAGCAATATCAAAACTTGTGGCCATTGGCTCTCTTTGATCGACGCCTTGCAATTATTATTTCTTGTGCCATGATTTAAATATTGTGCTAGATTACCATGTGAATGGGTATTCATGTGAGGAAGTCGAATGATACAACAACTATCTCCGACCGCTGCTTTTACCTAGTGTGCATGTTGCTGCCTCTTAGCATGCTCTATGCGTTGGAGTCTGAGGTATATGGGTTATGAACTGCATTCAAAATCTTGTATGGTGCGATTTTATTGTTTATGTGTTGCATTCATTACTAAAAACCTTAAATCATGTCGATGGCTTTGGCTTATAGTTTGCAATTGTTGGAAAGTTTCTTTAGCTGAATACACATGTTTGGAATATTATGCTTTATGTTTTATATTGAGTTCATTCAATGTAGTCCCTTGGCCTTTGATAATCGATGCTTATTCTATGTGTTTGGAGATTTAATTTTTATGCATTGTGTTGATAATTCAAATATAGAGAATTCGATGGATTTATATTTTGGTGGCTTTCAATTTAGTATATGCATGTATATATATATATATGTATATATATATATGTATATATGTATGTTTATATATGTATGTATAGGTTGCTAATTATTATTTGGTATGCTGTTATGTAAACAACATTTTGTCAATATTATAAACATATATATATATACATATACAAAAATCTGTATATATATTTATATATATACATGTGTATATATATTATGGTTTGAGTAAAGAATATTTATGCTTTTATAAATAATTGATTTTGTCAAATATAATTTGGGAAATTTAATAGGGAAATTGATTTGTTTATAATTAGTTAAATTGAAGGGTTTGAGATTAGATCTTGTTAAATAGGAAAATTGGATTGTCTTTTGGTTAGATAATGAATGCTATTTATTTTCACAATAATGTAATGGTTGAGATGTAAATTCACCTTGTAATTAGTAATTAACATAATTGTTAGACGAATAAGTGGATTAGTAAGGAGCTATGTAAATTGTGGAAATGATGTTTTTATGGAGTTGTTCATGGTTGCAGTGGTTATTTGTGTGCCTGTTTTAAGCAATGTTTTTGATTAGCGGAATTAAGGTGATTTTGGGTTATTGTTTAAAGAGGGAGTCTTTTATGCAAAGTGGATGAAAGTTGGCTTCCAGAGGTTAGGAGGGATTATTTTGTTGTTTGAGTCTTATGTTTGTTTCGTATAGAAGTGGTTGGTAATGTGTTAGAGTTGTGTGCAAGAGGGTCAATTCCTTGCACTGTGTATAGCTTTATGTGTATGTGTTATGTGTGCAAGAGGGTCAATTCCTTAAATGGTGTATGGTTTCATGTGATGTGGTTAAGTGTGCAAGATGGTTTATACCTTGCTTGTTTGTAGGGTTTACTAGTTGCAAGTAGGGCGGGTGGCTCTCAATTGGGGCTGAAACCCAAAGTGGTGACCTGGACAACCCATTTGAGAGTTTCTTAATCCAATGATAACTTAAAATGAATTAGGGGGAATGGGTAGATCTCACATTAATCAAGATAATTGGATGCCTCACCCAAGCCTGTAGTGCTCGTTTAGGCTAATGATGGGTTGAGAAGGCCTGGTTGGCAAGATCAACTTCTTTGTCTTCATGAAAGGAATGTTGGTTCCGAATGTGTCACCCTATGGGGCCGATGTCTAGTGAGAGACTATTAGGACAACCATAGATGGGGACCAGTGTCTAGTGAAAGACTGTTAGGACAACCCATGCCAGGACCATGCGATGACACTCTTTCCTATTGTAGTGTAGCATTCCCTAGTTATGTTTTCCCCTTTTGTTGTGTAAATCCCTCTAGAAGAGATGTATGTGTTTATGTGATGTTAATGTTGTTGCAGTATTGTTGGAGCCATGTTAGTCTTGTTTATGTTAGTCTCTATCTTCTTGACTATTTGTTTGTAGTGGGACCTTATGTTATCTCCTAGCACAAGGGGTGAACCTTAGGGTTCCACATGGTCGGGAGGTTGGTGATTTTTCCTCCATTGGGTTTCCTTGCTGCTTGTTCGTGTGCGTGGAGGTTGTACCTTGTGTAGTAGATTCTAGTTCATGTACTAGTTCGAGAAGAAAATTCTTCATGCTTTTGTATTGGATTGTAAATCAGATGTACCATGTATTGTAATTTGATGTATTATTCCCAATTGTAATCAGGGAAGCATTATTGTAAACAATGTAACAAATTATAATGTATTCTTATGAAATGACATTTGTATATATACTTGTTAGTTGTTTATTAATGATCATTATTGTTGTTTAATGGATGACATGTTATGGAGCTGTTTATTGTAGAATCATTATATGTGGTGGATTAAAACGTACTTGCTTATTAGATAAATTATATTAGTAGGTTAGTTAATGAAATGGTTCTAGTTCTTGAATAATGGATATTTTAGTAGCATAGTCATGGAGCCTTGGAGGACTTAGGATTAGATTGTATGTTATGCTATATTATGTAGTTCACTATTATTTCTTGTTAAAAAAAATTGTTCCGTTATTTAGTCTTGTGTTGTCCTTTGGGGTTCCTTGGTGGGGCATTACATTTTGTGACTATATTCTTATAGTTGTTGTCTTTATGTCTTAATGAATTTTGCATTAAACACATTTATCTTTGTAATCATCTTCTTAATTTGTAGTACTCCTCTTGAGATATTCATGAAAAATGTGTAATTATCTCATCCACGTGTTATCTTCTTTTCGCTTCAAGTTCTCCAATTATAATTTATGCTTTATTTTTTAGCATGTATTTGTCTTTCATTATCATTTTGATCTTTTTATTTTCTCTTCTTTTTGTATTTCTATAAATTGTTTGTATTATTATCAGACATATTCTTTCTTTGTTCTTCATTTTCAAAATGAATCTTTAGACAAATCATACCTGTAAACACGTAAAATGTATCGATTGACATTATGCATCTAATCTTGACTACTAACATCGTTTCATCTTGAATCATCCTTCGGTCTAACCATTTAATCAAATACCCTTATCTGATTAAATTCATCAATATTCCTCTCTTAATTGAATAAATCGGTTATCTAATTAAGTCACCTCTTCTCGATAATTAAATTAACCATTTTGATCTAATTATCTGATTTAATTAAATAATTAATTTTATTTGATTAAATATCTTATAGTCTATCTATCAAATTAAATAAATTAAAACCTTATTTAGTTTAATCTAACAATCATCCCTTTTAATTAAATAAATCATAAATCTTTATTTGATTAATCTCTTATCACATTCCTCTCATATTTGGTTTAAATAAATCCACAAATTTAAGTCAAATAGGTCACATCATTTAAACCCCTTCATTAAATTAATTAACTTTGATTAATTTAATCTCCTCTCATGTCCCCTCGAGCTTTTACCACTTGCACATGAAAATAGATTTAATTGATTTATTAAATCTCTATTTTCCTCAACAAGGCATCTTCTAAGGAATATTCTCCAAGTTTGAATTCAAAATCCAAGTTGACATGTACATCCAACAAGGAATTTACTCTCTCTTACATGTCCTTTTCCTTGAGCCAAGTGGCATTCAATGCATTCTCTCTTCCCTCTTGCATGCCATTTCAACAAATTCAAAATTCAAAAATAGGCATTTATTGGCACAATCCTCAAACTTGCACATCCTCCATCCACTCATAGGTTGACAAGTGGCATCTTGCCATTGGATGAATGTTAGTCCCACATTGCTCTATTTTGGACATTCATCCATCTTGGAATTCTATAAATAAGAGACTAATCTCCTCATTTTAGCATCCACAATTTGAGTAAACTTACTATGCTCAAATTATTAGCAAATTTCATCCATTATCATTGAATCTTAGCTAGGTTATGCAGATTTTTCCATTGGAGCACTCATCAAGCATCAACAAAGTGGATCATTTATCAACATTCATCAAGCTTGCATCATAGGAGTTGGGAAAGGGCCATTTTTCACATCAAATTGGCACCAATTCCCCCATGGGATCATGAGTTTTCTTGTTTAATTAGGATTCAATCTCTCTTTTTGATTTCTTATTATATTCTTCATTGTTTTTTCTAATTCGAACTTTGTAAATGGATTCCATGGGGAATCCTTGTTCTTGCTTGCATTTCACCATCTAACGTGTTTGTTCTTATTGTTTTGCAGGTATTAGGATTGGGGTTTGCACTGTACCTAACAATCATAATAAACAAAATTAATCAATTAAAAATATTATTTTTTCAAATTTAACTTTACATCAATTAAGTTAAATGAATTTGTGTCTTTAATAAGATTGAAACATATAACCTGCAAAATGGTCTATGTGTTTAGTAGTTTTCTTATTGTTAGTTAAGTTAATATAACACTTATTTTAAATATTTATGTTTATATTTATTTAGATTATATATAAATGAAAGGGAAATATTATGTTAAATAAATTTACGCATACAAAAAATTTCCCCGTTCAACAATAGTCTTATTATCACTAAAATTCTACAACTAACAATATAATAAATCATAAAAATCATGCAATTTTTTTTAAAGAAAATACATAAGCACTCGAAAATGACATCTCTAAACATCTTTTAGGTAAATATATTTAACATATCTATAGACTAATTTTATTTTAAAAACTATAACTATTATTATTGAATTACATAACTATTATTATTATTGAATTACATAACTATTATTATTTTTAATTACATAACTATTTAAATAATTTTATTTACTATTTTATTATTCAATATTTTTTATAATTCTTTTAATTTACTTATTTATATTGTCCTAAAATATATTTAAAACTGTACTTGATTTAATACTTAAATCTAATTTATTTACTCTAAAAACTTGTTATCTTATTTAAGTTTTATTACTAAAATTTTAGTTATTATTTTATTTAATCATATATACATTATTTATATTTTAAAAAATAAATTTGAAATAAATTATTTATTCATATTTAATTATATAATCATTTTTAAAATGTTTTTTTTAATTTTTTGATAGGTAAGATAAGTATATATTGATATCAAAAAATATTTTACATATTCAGGCCCCAGACTATGGGCAACCAAGACCACCATTAAAACAAAAACTTAGCAAAGTGTCAACAAAAGACCACACCGGATCAAAACTAGCCTACCACCCAAAAGAAGAACCATTAACCATTATACTATGACAAGGAAGCTTACATACAGACATAGACACAAACCCATACATATAATTGATGCCATAACAACCAACTGGACAAAGGCCCAACCCCCACAATTACAAAACATTCTTCTGAGCAAATACCTGAAATTCATATTTCCAAGCAAAGTCTAGAACCACCACCAAACAAAATTTCTTCTTTAGAAATTCAGCCCCTACAGAACCAACCGACGATGCTCCACCAAAGCCATGCCATTTGTGTTAAGAAGGAAAGGATAATACTTAACCAGGGCGTCTAGGTCCTCCAAGAGCGTGAGGTCGTGTCGGTGAGGAATTCCTTTGCCAATCAAAGTTGCAACCAACATCTTCTCCAAACCCATTAGCAGGTCCATTCAGAATAGTCGTTTCATGATCACCTTGGTGTTGGCCTTTGAAACCCCCACATCCAATAAACCAACCAACACACGGGAGAAAATATTGGAGTCCAAATGATACCCCTCCGCGTCCACCATGAAACCTTTTCCGGCCACACACTTAACCGCTGCAAATGTGAGATAGTCTAGTTGGTGGATAATCTAACTCAGTTAGAGAGAGGTCACTAGGCCAAGAAATGCCATTTGTCTCTTTGAATTCCTCAGTTGGACAGGAGTATCCATATCACCCATCTCCAATTCCTTATCCAAAACCTGCATAATGAATCTTCCCATACCAAACATAAAGAAATGCCATGTTCTGGCCAAGTGAGAGATGTCAATGCACTAGCACAAAAGTGTCTTGAAAACCCCATCCCAACTCCTTAAATGAGTATCCCGGGTGGCAAGCCAAACAAAGGCATGATGAAAGGCCGATGACAAGATTTGAAAAGACGTTTTGAGTCATGAGAGTAAATGATGATAAGACCTGCCCGTAGAAGACTCTAGAAATCCACCATCATCCCTTGCAATGTATGCCACCTCACCCTTCATCCCACCTCACCAGCCGATGTGTCAGCCACTACCACACTTCCTTTGTGGAGTGGCACCCACCCAACCTCCCACTAAAATGTTTTATTTGTTAAAATGTATAATTATCTCTTATTTTATTTAGTGAAATATATAGTTATTTTATTATATTTGATTTGAATGAGTTTACCAAGAATCAAATCTTGTTGAGTTCAAGACATAGGCATTAATTTTTGAGACAATATACCTAACAACTTTGATAGAATGACTACTCCTTAATCTTTGACTCACAATTTTATTACATTATAGAACTCACTAGTAGGGTTCATCCCTTTTTTTAAATAATCTATGATGTGATTCATCACCTAGAGAATAGTGAGGGAGCACAACTTGTTTAGGAAAATGTGGTTGCCTATTCTGAGTTGTGAAAATCGTGGAGGAAGATCAACAAAGAAATCATCAAAATGCCAGAGCAATGTGGAAAACTTACTCTTCCCTATCAAAGTATAAGCCAATCCACAAGATTAGATGACATTCAATTACAAGCTCAAATTTTGTTAGAGGATGAAATTGAAGAAAAAAAAAACATAAGAGTATAGAACAATTGTATTTAGAGAAACTTTTGCAAATGACACATCATTAATAGATTTACAAGAGGTGAAAATAGGTAGTCTGTTGGAAAAGGTCTGGCACCTTTACACCTCAATCATATTTTTCTTGAAATGTATAGGTCTAGGGATCTTTTCAACAACCTAGATGTGAAAAGTTTAACATTGGCTCATTTTCTGTGACTATTTAAACAAGTATCCAGTTTGGTAGACTATCAACACTTCCCAATTTAGGAAATTATTGAATGGAAATTTTCAAAAAGGAAAGAGTTGATCAAATCAAAAGTTATGTAATAGAAATCCATTGGAATTCTCATTGTGTTATGACTATGGAAGGATTCCAAAATCTCTATGGAGAGTTTGAAGATGCGAATATGATCATGGGCTATTTTTTGAATTGTAGAGGAGATTTGCACCTTCTAATTGATTGAGAATATTGTATTGAAGGTGTAACAATATCTTTGGTCCTAGTTCGTATAGCTAATGCTTCACAATTGAATTATGACACTCTACATTTGCGTCGAACATTGGACAACCTTCAAAAAATGACTTAAAGTGATTAATAGTTGATCATTTAGAAAATTAAAGACCTCTATTTTATCTATAATTTGCACTAGGAACAAGCATTAGTATTTTGTGCAAGAACATGAGTCACCATAACTAAAAAAAATTCTTATAATGGTGACAACATGGGTATTATCTTCAAAGGCCTATCAAAGGTGATGTAGAATTTTTTGTAAAATCATTTACATGGAATAAGACCAGGGAAGTAGATTCTACTAGATAGCTAACTGAGTAGGAGTTTAACAATTAAAACCACACCCATGCCAAGTTTCTACTATGAAGCATCTCTATCAAAATTTGAGCTAAAAAAGATAGCTCTTGCTTGTGCTTAATCATTTAAGATGGGGTGTAGAAAAGAGTTGTTTGAGTGTAGAATTTGATAGAAATTATATTAACTTATATACAAATCCTTTTATTTCCAAACGGAGTAACATCAATAAGAGTGAACAAAAAGTTCAAAACTCTAAAAATTTAGTTAATTATTATGACAAAGGTAGAGTGACTAGATATAAGTCTATGCATAGATCAATGCTTGAATTTTCTTTTGACAAAACTATAAAGACAAAGTCCAAGGCAAGACCTAAAATTGAAAAGGTATCTTAAACATTCCAGGCATTAAATCCACTAATGAATCTCCTAAGAATGGGAAGTTTAGTGTGATCAGTGAGTTCCATAATAGTTATGTTAGTTCTATTTCAAAAAAGAGATGAACACCTTTATTATGCTAAACAAAAGAAATTAGTACTGTGGTTCACTTGCAGTGCTCTAGGACCTTGCTCTATGATGTTGTAAAAGCCTCACGTGAAAATTTTTCCTTATAGACATATTTTCAACCTTATTTTGTCTTTTTAAAATCGTTTCATATTCTTTGAATGACTATAATCACTTAGCCACTCAACAGTAGCCTATTTTATATATAATTTTTAATTTTTATAAATATAATTACAAGATCATAATACATTCCTTATTACCACTATAAATTATGCTTCTAAATGTCCATCCACCAAGGTCCAAATTCATAGAGGTATGATATAAGGGATTAGGCTGAAATTTGGTAGAATTGATACCCCTTAATCCTTTGATTTCAACCAAAAAGGCATCAACATAGGTTTATACTCCTATATGAAAAATATTTGAATAAAAAACATTAAATCTATTTGATATGGTCTTGTGAAAGTATTATTTGGGTGGTCTCCTTCACACTTCATGTGATGTGTGAATAAGATGTTATCAAGTTATTTTCATCGAAAGTCTATCATGTGCAAATATGATATGATCTAATATGATTTGATTAAGTGTATATTGCTTTTATGTTTTGTTTGACTTTTTCATTTATTTTTGTACCAAGATAACTTCATTGAGACTCCAAGATACATTAGAGGATGCCCCTTTCCTATTGAAGATATCTCCTTTAGATCTCCATGTATTTGAGATGCATACCCATGTCCAAGTGCCCTTCCAAAGGGCATGCATATCCAAGCTTCAATGGAAGATACTAATTTTTGAAAAATACTTTGTGCAGTTCTCCAATGACTTGTGCTTTGGGTCGAATCTAGGCCAAAGTCATCACAAATTCCTCTGACAACAGGAATATGATCTCATTTGAAATACTTCATTCTACATGTGACATTTTAACTGAGATATTCCTTTTGTGGACATTATTCATCAAAACAGGCAAGTGTAATAATAAAATGCAAAATAAATCTTACAATTTGTTGCAACGAAATGCAGAAGACAACAACTGCAACACACAAAAACCCTTTCAGATTCACATTCACATCAGTAACAATACAGATACCCACTCCAAGCACTACTACAACCATTGCAGCCTTGACTTCCTTGGCGTAATGCTTTTTGTGAATAATCCACTCCATCACACAAACCACAAGAATCATGCTTAATTTTGAAATCTGCACAAAGAAAATAAAAGGAGCCACAAAAAAATTACAACTAGAGCTAGAAAATTTTGAAACTTGACAAATAATTGTTGGTAAAAATATATATTTTTATAGGTAAAAATTCTTAAAAATTTGAGTTTAAAGGGTTTGAGGTAACATGTGGGGTATGATGAGTTTAAACTATTAGCATGATTCTATTTGATATGCTTTTGGGAACCTTATCCCAGGTCACTTGGAGGTATCGATTGAATTCATATAAATGCATGGATCTAAATCCAAAGGGATACTAGAGAAGACTAGTAAAATATAATGTTCTAATAGTTACCCACTTAATGGAAATGCCCAATAAGGTGGCCAGCAATCTGTTACATCCCATTGATGTTGCGAGGGTTGTAATATAATAATTTTGGGTGAATTCTAGTGGACATGTGATGAGGTTTTGGTGTAATGATTACGACATTAGAGTGAATCTCAAGATTGCAGTAAAATCTTCCGTATCAAACTAAGACTACTACTATCCTGAGATTTCAAGCTTCAACAACTATAATGTTATTAGTGAGGCTTGGCACATCCATTCAACAAAGGTTTCCACATAATTCTCTCCTACAAGCCTATTCTTTTAACATTTCCCATTAATTGCAACGGAGTAGCCTCTAACAGGAATTATAATTTAAGTTAAATTAACATTTAATGAGGTTGTGTTGTGTAATAATTATAGAAATGAATGAGGTTTAATAAATTTCAATTAAGCTTATCCCTGGAAAACCCCAACATAGAATCAAATTCAGCCTATTGCTTTAGATTGATCTACCCCAAAAAAAATTCTCAAATTTTGACTATTCACAATAAAACTTATATAAGAAAAATGTTTCAATATAATAAATAGATTGTATGGCCTTTTAAAGACATATAATTCCACATCTTTCTCTTTAGATATTTCAACCATTCTTAAAAATTTCTCATCTTTCGAAAGCCATATTCATCAAGAACGTACGTACTGAATTTTTTCACACTAAATTTCCATTCTCCTTTAATAGCTTTTTATGATATAAATTATGCCCCTCCTCTTCGCTTGTTCTTTTCAACCTTTTCTCAAATTTGTCCACCGCGACACCCTCAATACAATGCTGACTTGTCTCCTCGTCAACAAATTTGACATTTAACAAGGTCATCTCTATCGGTTTGTTAACGCCCTATCCTGGAGGTGGATTTTTACTTTCATCCTCATAGACAAGAACCTTACACTTCTTAAATTGAATTATACTCTCTAAATCCAATCGCCTAACATCAGTTTCTCCAAAAAACTTAATAGACCCATAGCCTTTCCTTCCAACAACAAAGTCCTTAACCCTGCGGCAATAACCTAGTTCAACATGTTCTTTTTTCACAAGTTCTTGTATCTTTAGTTCAATATAGTAGTTAGAATGTCGAAGTTTGGGCATTAGAGCTTCAATGTTTGCACCGTGCTCATAAACAATAGTAGCTTCACCAAATCTATGGCCAGGGAATGATATATATGTTGGGATTAAGGTGTCTCAACCTTAGAGTCCTAATATTGATTCAATTTGATGTATTAATGTATTTATTTGTATTATTTAATTGCCTATGGTGTCATGTCATTAATTGGGACCCACCGACTGCGTGGCATCCCCGTTGGAGTTGACTGGATGACACATCATCATCCCAAGTGGACATAGGCGTACCACTTTGGAATCTATGACATATGACAGATTCTATGACGCGTCATAAGGCATCTTTAAATGCATGGAGAAAGTTGGCACCCAAGATGGATTATGACAGGATGTAAGAGAATTGACTATTTTTAGTCGGTTATGACAGATTCTCTTACAAATCCTATGATAGATTCTATGTCAGATTTATGACCTATTCTATGATAGTTGTAAGGCATCTGTCATAAGCTATTTTTAGCATATTCTAGGTGCCCAAGCTTGGAAGAAGAATATTTGCATGTTTGACCATTGTAAGGGTGTAAGGGAATATTGTACATGTCCAAATACATGTCTAAGGCGTTGGAAATTATTCCATGTGGATTTGGACACCCCTCACCTTCTAGATGCTTCTTGAAGCTTATAACACTCTATTTATTGAGTGCCTTGAGTTGTATAATGCATAGTTTGTTTGTAGGTAACGAAGTGTTGCCAGAATCACTCCAGAACAGGTGTTGATGTTGAAGCACTTATTGAAGAAGCTTTGTACTTGGTGATATCTTGTATTCATTATTTGAAGTAATAGAGAAAGTACTATGATTTTGGAGGGTGGGATTTTTTACTTGAAATATTTTTCCCCACGTATATCTGTTGTTATTGCATTTGTGTGCTTGCTGTTGTATTTCCATTATTCTCTATGTGTATCTCATATTGTAACAACATAAGGTGTTAAAATAAATTTTTGTAACTCTCCCCTACTTAGATTAGTGTAGGAAGCTGTTTCCGCTCACCTGACTTCCTTTCAGTTGGTATCAGAGCCTCGCTAGCCTTGGTTCCTTTGTTGGGTTAGAAGGGTTTTTTGAGCTAATCTCTATTTCAGTGGGAGTTTTGCAGAAGTGTGTTTCGTTACCTTGTTGCAGGAAAGAGATGGCAGACACATCTGAGAGGATTGATATGGAGAAGTTTAATGGTGGTAATTTTGAGTTGTGGAAGCTCAAAATAGAAGACATGCTTGTAGATCATGATCTATGGGATGTAATTTCTGGAACCAAACCGTCAGGCGTGAAACAAGAAGATTGGGATCTCATGGATAGGAAAACCAAGGGTCTTATTAGACTCTGTTTGGCTGATTTTGTCCTCCTGAATGTCCATGACGAGAAAAATTTTGCTTCTCTGTGGAAGAAGCTTGGTGATGTCTACCAGGCTAAATCCCTAGTAAACAAGCTTTTCCTAAGAAAGATGATGTATTCTCTAAAACTGGAAGATGGAGGGTCCGTAGCAGATCATCTAAATGAATTTAACATGTTAGTTGCACAACAGGGTTTCATTGGAGACAAGATAGATGAACAAGACCATTGCATGCTCCTTTTGTGTTTGTTGTCGGACTCTTGGGAACACCTAGTAATGGCTATTGGAAGCAGTACTTCCAACTTTAAGATGGATAAGGTTGTTTCCTCATTATTATCTAAAGAGATGCGAAGGAAGTATTTTGAGATGGCCAAGGAGGACCTTGCAGTTCGTGGCAGATCAAAAGAGAGAAGCAAAAAGAAAGACAAGAAATCTAAGTAAAAGTATTCGAGGAGATCAAAGTCTCCTAGTAAGAAGTCCAAGACAAAATGTTGGAATTATGGTGAAGTTGGTCACATTCGAAAAGATTGCAAGAAGGAAAAGAAGAAGAAAAACAAGTCTTTCTATGATTCTAAATTTAAGAAATCATCCCAAGATGATGGAGAAGCATTTATTGTAGACTTGGTAGCCCATGCATCATATGATGTGTGGTTGATAGATTTGGGTGCATCTTTTCACATGAATTCTCATAGAGATTGGTTCTCGAAGTATGAGTACAATGGCGGAGAGGTGTACCTAGGTGATGAATCTCACCTGAAGATTGTTGGCCGTGGAAGAGTCAAAATTAGATTTCTTGATGGAAGAGTGAAGGGGATTGATGGTGTCTTGGATATCCCAGGTTTGGCACAAACCTACTTTCTGTAAGTAAACTGAATGATTCAGGAATGCAAGTTGTTTTCTCTGGTGGCGGATGCAAGATGACTAGAGGAGCTATGGTGTTGGCTAAGGGAGTTTGTATCAACACTCTATTTTAGCTTGATGCATGCACTGTATAGTGCAATATTTATTTTGATGTACCAAAGAAGAGATATTTGGATTCTTCATCCTCACCATCAAATTGTGTAGAGAAGAAGCATGTTGCAACTACATCTGATGGTCGTGCATTTTGGGTACCTAAGGGTGGTAATTCTATGGAAATGAATCTTCTTGCAGAGAAGACAATGCTATGGCACTAATGGCTTGGTCACGTTGGTGAGAAGGGTCTTAGAACCTTCAAAAATAGGAGCCTTGTTGAAGGCCTTGATGATTGTAATCTTGAGTTTGACTTTTGCGAACATTGTGTATATGAAAAATAACACCATGTTTCTTTTTACTCTAGTTCTCAAAAGTCTTATGGGGTCTTGGATTATGTACATTTAGATGGTTTTGGTCCTGTAAACATTCCTTCATTATCAAAATTTGTATATTTTGTTTCTTTCATAGATGATTACAGTAGGACATTTGTTTATTTCCTCAGAAGTAAAGTTGAAGTCTTTAGTCAATTTAAGGAGTTTAAGGCCTTGGTAGAAAATCAAACTAGCAACAAGATTAAGTGTTTGAGAATTGATAATGGTGGTGAGTTTTGTTTCGTAGAGTTTGAAAAGTTCTCTAAAGAGCATGAGATTGAGAGACATAAGACAACTCCCTACACTCCACAACAAAATGGAGTTGCAGAGATGACGAATAAAACATTTATGGAGAGGGCTAGGAGTATGTTGAGCGGTGCTAGCCTTGAGTAGGAAATTTGGGCTGAAGTAGCAGCCACTGCATGTTATTTAATCAATATATCTCCTACATCAACACTTGTTGGAAAGACGCCCATGGAGGCATGGTCTAGTAAAAATCCTTTGATGAGACATCTCAGAGTATTTGGTTGCGAAGCTTATGCTCATGTTCCAATTGAGAAGAGGTCTAAGTTGGAGAAAAAGGTTGTTAAGTGTTTTTTTTTGGCTATGGTGTCAGTGTGAAAGGGTACAAGCTTTGGGATCTAGAATCTTAGAAGGTTCTCTACAACAGAAGTGTGATCTTCAAAGAGATGAACCTTCCTTTGTTGAGTTGCAACTAGAGAAAGAGGAGAAACAAAACAAGGAGGTAGTTTAGATTCCACCTACTCCAAAGAAAGAAGAACCAAGTACTCCTCTTGGACCTGATGATGAGGAGAGCTCAAGTAGCTCTGAAGAAGAAGGAGAACCTCAACCCCAGCCTTTAAGGAGGTCTACACAAGTTAGGAGGAAACCGAAAAGGTTTGGATATTCATTATTGGATTCCAGTTGCATATTTTCCTTGATTACTAATACTGATGAGCCTAGGATAGTTAGAGAGGCATTGGGTATGAATGATTCAGATTCTTGGATGCAAGCCATGGCTGAAGAGATGGCTTCTTTAAAGCAAAATAAGACTTGGGATTTGGTACCTTTGCTTGCTGGACGTAAACTTGTTGGTTGTAAATGTATTTTCAAGAAAAAATGTGGTCCTGATGGTAGTGTTGAGAAGTATAAGGCACGGTTGGTTGCTAAGGGGTTTTTCTAGGTGGAGGGAATTGATTATGGGAAGATATTCTCTCTTGTAGCAAAGTTGACATATATCCAACTTCTGTTGTCACTTGCAGCTGTATATGACTTAGAAGTGGAATAGATGGATGTGAAGACATCGTTCCTTCATGGTGATTTGGAGGAAGAAATTTATATGTCACAACCAAAGTATTTCATTGAAAAAGGTAAAGAAAATTTGGTTTGCAAATTGAAGAAGTCTCTTTATGGTTTGAAACAGTCTCCTAGAATGTGGTATCAAAATTTTGATACCTATGTGTTGTCATTGGGATTTCAGAGATCTAAATCTAACCATTGTGTGTACTTTAAAACTGATAATGGCTGCATTCTCATTATTGTTCTATACATAGATGATATGTTGTTTATTGGGAATGGTAAAAATATGATTTCAGATTTGAAGTTTCAGTTGCCAACATAGTTTGAGATGAAAGACCCAGGTGTAACTAGGTACATTTTGGGAATGGAAATAATGAGAGACAGAGCTAACAAAAATCTTTAGTTAAGCCAGAGCAAGTATGCGAAATCCATGTTGGAGAGATTCAACATGGTAGATTTCAGATAGTTGTTCTTGTGATGCAAGGGACGAATCTTTCTGTGAATGATTGTCCAAAATATTCTACTGAGATGGAGGACAAGACCAAAGTACCATATGAAAGTGTAGTTGGCATTCTGATGTATGCGATGATGTGTGCGAGACCAGACATTGCCCAAGTAGTGGGAGTCCTTAGCCATTTATGGCTAATCCTAGACGAGTACATTGGGATGCAGTTAAGAGAATGTTCAGATATTTACGAGGTACCTCCGAGTATGCCTTATGTTTTCATGGTTATCTTATTGGACCTCAACATTCTATGAGCATTCAAGGATATATGGATTCAGATTGGATAGGTGACATTGATATTAGAAGATCCACGAGTGGTTATTTGTTTATGATGTTTAGTGATGCTATCAGTTGGATGAGTAAGTGACAAGCTGTAGTCACATTTTCCACAACAGAGGCAGAGTATATGGAAGCCACTCATGCCTGTAAGGAAGCAATTTTTCTTAAGATATTGTGTTTTGATATTGGTTTAGATGCATGACATATTACTGTTTAATGTGATAGTCAAAGTGCGATTTTTTTAACAAAGAATCCTACCTTCCATGCTAGAACAAAGCACATCAATGTATAGTATAATTTTGTTCTTGATATGGTAGAAGATGGAAAGGTGAACTTGGAGAAGGTTGAAACTTTGGTGAATGTTGTAGACGCACTGACAAAACTAGTGAGCATGAAGAAGTTCAGATGGTGTTCTGATTCCATGGGCCTTGGGCCACTGAGTAGATGATTCCATATGAATCTTGGCAAGTCTTCGACAAGTGAGAGAATGTTGGGATTAAGGTGTCTCAACCTTAGAGTCCTAATATTGATTTAATTTGATTTATTAATGTATTTATTTATATTATTTAATTTCCTATGGTGTCATGTCATTAATTGGGACCCACCGGCTGGGTGGCATCCCCATTGGAGGTGATTGGATGACACATCATCATCCCAAGTGGAAATAGGCGTCCCACTTTGGAATCTATGACATATGACAAATTATATAATGCGCCATAAGGCATCTTTGAATGCATGGAGAAAGTTGGCACCCAAGATGGGTTATGACATGATGTAAGAGAATCGACTATTTTTAGTCGGTTATGATATATTCTCTCACAAATCCTATGACAAATTTTATGATAGATTTATGAAATATTTTATGATAGTTGTAAGGTATCTGTCATAAGCTACTTTTAGCATATTCTAGGCTCTCAAGCTTGGAAGAAGAATATTTGCATGTTTGACCATTATAAGGGGTGTAAGGGAATATTGTACATGTGTCCAAATGCATGTCTAAGGCATTGGAAATTGTGCCATGTGGATTTGGACGCCCCTCACCTTCTAAATGATTCTTGAAGCTTGTAACACTCTATTTATTGAGTGCCTTGAGTTGTAGAATGCATAGTTTGTTTGCAGGTAATGAAGTGCTGTCAGAATCACTCTAGAATAGGTGTTCATGTTGAAGCACTTTTTGAAGATGTTGCAAGAATGGAAAGATTGAAGGTGTTTTCATTGATGTTAACTAGTCAACTGGTTATTAACTAGTTGCTGTTGGTTGTATATGTCCAGGATATTGAGAAAATTATAATGAAGATATGCTATAGGTGTTCAGTGGTTGCTTTGGGTTTTGGTCTAGATTTACTCCTATGTTTGTGTGGTTCAAACATGTTGTTCATGGTTGTTAGAAGGTTTTATATCCATATTTTTGGTTGTTAATTTGTTGTATAGTGCAAGTTGTGTTCACCAGTTGTGAACTATGGTTTTTAGTGTTTCTGGTTGAGGTCCAGGAGAAATGTTGTTGGTATGGATTTTTCTTTGATGAAGTCTTATGACTTGTAGTTCTAAAATTGAGTTGCCCTAATTGTATTGAAGATAATTTTGGCATTTAGAAAGTTCGTGCTTAAAGGTTCTACGTGTTTTACATTGGTTTGACTAACCTTGTATGAAATACTACTTTCGAGGTTGATGAAGCGTGTTGGATCTATTTGGGTCCCTATGAAGCGTTTATTTGGGTCACCTTTATTCTAATTACACCCTAGAATGTTTTGGTGCTGACCTAATTTGAATTTGGATTTGGATGGCTAACTTTGGATATGTTTCAAAGTTGAAGATGGTATAAATGCAAGATAAGTTAAGTGATAGAAAATGTACAAGAGCAAAGAAGAAGAGCAATAAGAGAAAAAGAGAAAGAGCAATTTGGTGCGACATTGATTCTATTTAGTAAGAGTGTGTTGTAAGTGTGGAAGATCAGTATGTAGCTTAATGTTGAGTTTTCAGATGTAGTGAGTAGAAGGTGAACTCTATCATTCATGCAAGTTGATCAAGTGACTATGGTGGAATCCTTTGTTACATTGGAATTGTAGTCTCTCTGTAACAAGTCTTATTTGTCTTTTTTGTATCTTTGTGGCAATGAGCCCTCCGAGTTGTTAGCCCTGTTGGACAATGAGTCCTTGTTTCAAGTAGTGAGCCTTATTTCAGGCAGTGAGCCTTTTGTAACCAGTTTTGATATTCTCTATAGTGTGACCTAATCCTCATCATGGTTTTTTCGTCATTGGATTTTCCATGTAAATATGGTGTTATTGTGTTTATGTGTTGGATTTGAGTTTCTGAATTGGCATTTGATGATTAATCATTTAAGCAGTATTACGTATTAGTTCCAATGATTGAATTAAAGGTTTAATTCTGTGACAACTGATCACCCCCCCTCTCAGTTGTGCTATTAGACAATTGGTATTAGAGCAAGGTTCCTTGGTGAAGAGCTTAACCACTTGAGGAAGGTCTAGGATGGATGGAAAAATGGTTTTTGATTATCTGAGGTTCGATAAAACTAATTATGGTATCTGAAAAGTATCAATGGAATAATATCTGGAATATTGCAGATATGATGTGGAGAAAGCTTACAAAAATCCTTACACTCCCCTTGCTAATGGTTTGAATACACCTAAAGAGATCAAAGCACATGAAGCAAACAATAAGGAAAAGTTCATCTTGAAGAATAGTCTTCTACATTATGAGTTGATTAAGGTTCAAAATCTGAAGACAAATAAGGAATTCTAGGATGCTTTGGAAAGAGTGCATTATGATGATGAAAGAGTCAAAGAGGAAAAATTACAAAACTTGGAAACACAGTTTGATCTTCTACATATGTCCGAAGATGAGAATATTAAAGCTTATGTACAAAGATTGGATGAGATAGTGGCCGAAATGCGAGGATTTGGTGCTGCTATAGATGAAACTAGGTTTGTAAAGAAGATTCTCAAAACTCTTCCTGATGCTTACATTGAGAAGGTGAGTGCTATTGAGCAGACTATAGATTATAACACTTGTACTAAGGATCTGATGTTAGGATTTTTGACATCTTATGAGATGATGAAGCCGAGTCTAAGGAATGGGTGCAAATCAAAGAATACTTTTAAAGATACAAAAGCTGAAGATTCAGATGAAGAAAAATTTGATGAAATAGAATCTAAATTTGTAAGAAGAATGAGGAAAGGCTCTGGTAAGTATGAAGGTAAATTTCCCTTTAAGTGCTTTAGTTGTGGAGAAATAGGTCATTATGCTACAAAATGTCTGAAAAGAGCTAAAAGAAATAAACAAAGATATGAGAAAGAAAAGAAAGGAAAGAAGATTAAAAAATATTACTATGTGAATGAGAATGCTAGCATATTTGATGAGGATTCAGAATATGAAGATCTTGATGACAATGAATGCTTGTTCTTGGTGATTCAGGATGAACCTACTTCTATTAATTCTTTAAAACAGGTAAAAGAAAGCCATTCGAAGAAGGAGAAAAATGAAGATACAATTATCTCTGCCCTACATGCTAAACAAGAGAAGAATTTTTGGGTAGTTGAGAGTGGTTGTTCACATCACATGATTGGTGATAAAATTAAGTTTGTTAAGCTTGAAAAATATGATGGAGGCTTGGTTATGTTCAGAGATGATATTGGTGCTAAAATGTGTGGGATAGGTTCAATAAGTTTTGATGGAAAGCATCATACCGAGGATGTCTACTATGTTAAGGGTTTAAGGCATAATCTATTGAGTTTTGGTTAGATGTGCAAAAAAGGATATGATCTTGTGTTTCATGATGAGAGATGTGAGATCTGAAAAGGATCCAGAACATTGATTGCTATAGGAAAGAAATCTAAAGGGAATATCTATCAACTTAAGGGTGATGATGGATGATGTTTTATGACTTAGATTAATGATAATTAATTATGGCATAGGAGAATGTGTCATATGAATTTTAAGAACTTGGAAAGGATTAGTGTTGTTCAAGCCATGAGATATTTACCAAGAATTACAAAGCCTGTTAATGCTATTTGCGGGAATTGTCAGTTTGGAAAGCAAACAAGAAATCATTATAGATCAAAGCAACAGTCCACTACTTGACTACTAGATTTAGTTCATATAGATCTTTGTGGTCCTACAAGAGTAAGAAGTCTACTTGGTGAAAGGTAATTTATGCTTTTAATTGATGATTATTCTAGATATACATGGGTTACATTTCTTAGAGAGAAATCAAATGCATTAGATAGATTTAAGGCATTCAAAGCTATGGTTGAAAATGAAGTGAACTTGAAGATAAAATGCTTAAGGTCTAAAAGAGGTGGAGAATTCACCTCCAATGAGTTTGAAATGTTTTGTGAAGTGCATGGAATAAAAAGACAGTTATCTGCTCCGAGAACTCCTTAGCATAATGGATTTGTTGAAAAGAAAAATAGAACAGTTCAAGAAGCTACTAGATCAATGATTACTGAGGCCGGTTTACCAGAAGTTTACTAGAAAGAAGCTATTCATACTACTATTTATGTATTCAATCGAGTTCAAGCAAGAGAAAATAGTACAAAGACTCCCTATGAGCTATGACATGGAATAATTCCTATTGTTAAATATTTCAAGGTATTTAGAAGCAAGTGTTATATCTGAAGAGATGAAGAAAATTTGGGTAAGTTTGATGTAAGAAGCAATGAAGGAATTTTTCTTGGATATTCTACTAATAGCAAGACATACAAATGTTTCAATAAAAGACTAAGGAAGATTTTAGAGAGTTCTAATGTCAAGGTTGATGAGACAATAAATAATTCTATTGAAATTGATGGATACATATTTGATGAGCCTGATTGTGTAAGAATATATTAGATTGTGGAAGAACAGGAAAAAGATGAGCAAGGGAAGAAGGATGAACAAAATGAAACAAAAGGAGATGCTTCGGTGATGTCCCCTAAGACACCAAAATATGTACATAAGAATCATTTATAAAATTAGATTATTGGAGACAAGACAAAAGGCGTGTTGACTAGAAGCAGAGCTACTGTTGAAGTGAATCTATGTTTACTTTATGAGATTGAACCAAAGACTGTAAGTGAAGCTTGTAAAGATGAACATTGGAAGGAAGCAATGAAAGAACTTATGCAGATTGAGAAGAATCAAACTTGGGAATTGGTCCCAAGATTGGTAGATAAAAAAATTATTGGATTGAAGTGGTATTTAGAAATAAGTTGAATGAGAATGGAGAAGTTTTTAGAAACAAAGTGAGGCTTGTGTGTAAAGGTTACTTACAAGTAGAAGGAATAGATTTTCAAGAAATTTTTTCTCCAGTAGAAAGAATGGAAGCTATAAGGATGTTGTTGGCATTTGATGCTCATAAAAACTTTAAGGTCTATTAGATGGATGTCAAGTCAGTATTTTTGAATGGTGAGCTAGAAGAAGAAGTTTATATGGAACAACCAGGAGGATTTCAGTTTATAGATCAACCAAATATGGTGTTGTAATGTCTTAAAATTTTTCCCCTTGCAATTTTACATACATTATTATATCCACTTTAGTGTCCACTCCCCTAACATTTGTATAGGCTCATTGAAGCGTCCTGTGACATTTCAACGTTCAAATGACCATTTCAAAGCATGTTTGCCACTTATCATCTGATTTTGTTCATGGTAACGACTTAGGATTCCTTGTAACAAAATGGGAAGCTTCTTTTCTCTCCTTAAAAGCTATATCTTCAATTCATTTGGCCTCTAGCCTCTCTCTAGCTTCTTTCCAACCTTGGCACTTGCATTTCTCTCTTGCTATCTTGCTTACAAAAATTTCCTTGTTACAACAGCTTCAAGCACTCTCAAGCTATCTTAGCAACAATCGTTGTAGCCTTCTTGGCTCTTGCATCTATCTCCCTTGACTTATTCTTGCAAGCATCCCTGGATTCCATATCCCCTATCAATTGCATTCTTACTTTGTGATACAGGTTTTCCTCCTCGAGCGGGGATTGCTTTTATCACTCACACTTTGTGATACGAGTTTTCCTCCTCGAGCAAGGATTGCTTTTATCACTCATACTTGGTGGTGTGGGCTCTACTCCTGAAGCAGGTTTTTCTTTCACCATGCGCTTTGTCCATTTCCGTTCATTTATCTCTATCTATCTAGCTACCTGTGGAGGTGGAAACACCAAAATGAGGGTTTGACTGAGGCAAACCCCTATACAGCCCCAACACTTTCTCCAAATATTACGCATGCAAATATTGAAGACATTCATGTGCTGGAGGCTTCATCACTTGCATGGTTGTGAGAATTTTCTTTCTATCTCTTATTCTCTTTATCATTTCTATTTCACTTTATTTTAGTTCTACTACACTATGTTACTTTATCACATTCTTTATGTTCTTAGCAATCAGATCGCTAGCAATCACTTTGTCACTTTCTGTGAAAAACTTTGTTTTCTAGTCCATACGAGATGCTAGTGTGCCTCTGAGATGCCAACCCGCCGTGTTGTCGTCCGTATTCTACACTTACGTCCTTTGGTCGAGAGCTTGTCAGTTTGCCCAGATAATCTTTGTGACCTTCTCTTTCTGATTCTAGAACTCTTGCGTTGTTCCTTGAGGGAGTTTAGGGCAGTTCACCCTGTGAGGCTCTCTAAATGAAGAGAACTCGCGAGTAGAAAATCCCCCTTCTCTACATATTGGTGAACCTGACGTGAGCAGAATATATTTCAAAAAAATACTGGGATTGATGCAAGTTTTGACCCCAAATTCTGCTCTAAGACCTCCAAAAATGCAAATTACTAGAACCTAGAAAATACTGAAAAAATATGAAAATCTAGATTTCTGGTTTTTCTTAGTTCTATCACCCCAAAATGAATTTAATATCTTCTTTTATTAGTTCAATATCTAACTATATTCAAAATGTTAATGATGTTCCATTTCATGCATGTGATGGTGACTTGGCTTTACCCATGTCACTTGGTGTCTTTGATCCTTCTCATGAAATTCCTCTTGCTTTGGAGGATATTTTGTTGCAAGAAGATAAAATAATTGATACCTTTCGTAATGTTACTCTACCTTCTCTTCATTCCAATG
Source organism: Sequoia sempervirens (assembly GCA_007258455.2). Taxonomy (NCBI): domain Eukaryota; kingdom Viridiplantae; phylum Streptophyta; class Pinopsida; order Cupressales; family Cupressaceae; genus Sequoia; species Sequoia sempervirens. The sequence continues at coordinate 60,106 of VDFB02145630.1, read as the reverse complement.
CACTCTCTTCTAGAGAAGATGAATTAGTGAATTATGAACCTCTTTTCCCTTCCAATGCACTCTCTTCTAGAGATGTTGCATTTGTGAATGATGAATCTCATCTTTGTTCTGATGCACTCTTCCAGAGATGATGCAATAGCGAATGATGAACCTCTTTCCACATTTGATCCTCCCTAGATTGATGTTGAGAATATTTCTTCAAATAATTATTCCACTAGTTGTGATGAGTATGTAAATATAATCTATGTCTCTATTGCCACTCAAAGGCCTAAGAGACCAGTCATTTACGTGACTATAGCTAGTCCTTCTCCTAAAAATATTTGTTCTATTGATGGTGATTCTCTTGCTCTTTCTAAGGCTCCCTCTTATAGAGCAATAGCCCATATTTATGAGAATAGTATGAATAAAAAACCAAGTCTTCCTCAAGCTCCTAAACCTACAATGAAAACACCAATGATTACGATCTTATCAAGCAACTTTGCATTACTCCAACCAAGATCTCACCATGGGACTTGCTTTAGTCTACTTCATTTTTTCAAGGTATGCTTCAAGAAGCCTTGCAAAAGATTCTCTTTCCTTCTTCCGCTAGTCTGGAAGATGCTGATGCATTGATAGCTCATATTCGTGCGGATTTGCCAAATATTATGTTCTATCTATAGGAACTTGCGCCTCCAAAAGTACAAAATCAAGCAAATCCTCTAATGATTATAGTCAACATTAACAACATTGGCATTAGACGTACTCTCATTGATGTCGATTCAACGCTTAATGTATGTAGCATTGATATATTGCCTAAGATTAATATTGATTCATCTTCTCTTAATGCTTCTTCTATTGACATTCATGGGTTTGATAATGTCAGTCGACAAGCCCTAAGCACAATAATCTTTCCTTTGAGGTTGGGACCTATTACCATACCCACCCTTGTATATGTTATGTTAGAAAAATTACCATATAACCTTCTTCGTGGTAGACCGTGGATTCATGCTATGGGTGTAGTCCTATCTACCTTGCATAAATCTATTAAGTTCATTTGCAATAATAAAGTAGTCACAGTCAAAACTGACCCTGAGGCTATGCACTTATGTGAAATGGTAGCTACTGGTCAAGTTTCGGTTGTGCCTACTCTTATTCCTTTAGTGTCTTCCAATGTTTCGATGTTTACTCCAACAATACCTACTACTAAGAATACTCTCGAGATAGATGTCCTTGAAGAAGATCCTTTTGAAGCAAGAAATCTTAAGTCTACTCCTTCTACCTCTTCTCAAGAGAATGCATGTCTTGGTGATGATTAGGGTTCTCTAGAATTTACAGATTCCTTCAACAGGGAACATAAATTCAACCCGATCCACTTAAACCTTCCGATAACATCATCCACCCCTGTTATCAAAGATGATTATTCTTTTGTATCATGGGATAGTGAAAATTGTAATATTCTTAGCATTGATCCTCCCTTTGAGGAAGATGATTATGCTTTTATTAAAGTGGATAATGTTGGTAGTCCTATCAAGAAGGCTGACAGTGATCCCGTAGAAGAGCGTAATCCCCATTGTTGGAATAATGCTCTCTATGAAGATCCTCCATTATCTAATGTCTTCGTGTCTTCTTCTTGTGAGTAGTCAAACTTTTCTCTGCAAGAGAAAGGGTTGCTTCTTACTTCTCATTCTTTATTTGAGCAAGATTGTATTTTTTGAATGCTTCTTAAGGCCTGCTTGATCACTCTTCCTTATCCTACGCGTAAGAAATTTCATAAGCATGATAAAGAAAAACATTCTTTTTGTGCATACCATCGAGTGCTTGGCTATTCCACTAGTGAATGTAAGGCCTTGAAGGAAAAAATACAACTTCATGATTCAAGCACCATCACTCATTTGTTTGTTGATGCACCTGCCTCTTCTTCAAATAATAAGTGATATTGAGGTTTACCTCTATCCTGCATGTTCTAAGTACCTTTCATGGTTCTCCTCTCCTATATGTTGGGGGAAGTGATAACTTGTTCTGGAGATGTGCATCCTTCTTAAGGACCTCCTCTCTTCTCTCTATCTTTCAAATGAAGCATCCCTGGAGTGGAACCCTTTTTTCTTTTGAAGGGTTCTTGAGGGACTCCCTTTGAAAGCTTTTCTCTTGAATGAATTTTATGGCATATAACTTGGGGGCAACCCGACTAGAATTATTTCATATCTTTATGTCTAGCTTGGGGATAGCCTGACTAGACCTCACTTTTCAAATAGTGTGTCCCTTGAGTGGATCCCCCTTCTTTTGGAGGGTTCCCGAGGGACCCCTTTGAAATCCTTCTAATTTTTTGATGGTCTGTGCGATTGTCCGCTTGATTGCTTGTGTGGCCACTTTTTTTTTGGACATGCTTTATCTAT